>JACCGJ010002748.1:0-68120 GCA_013407085.1 Atriophallophorus winterbourni | reverse complement strand
ATAACATCTTAAAACATCAGATTTCGTGAAGTGCAATTTATCTGAATAAACACTTTCCAGTTTGTATGCTGCTGAATCTGCATATGCTGGCTAACGTTCATGTGATCCATGTTTTTTCTTCATGATTCCAGGAAATAGCGAAGATCGTAAGAACATTGTTATTTCTAATGTATTGTGGTGCTCACATCCCCATCCCTGATTGTCTATTTGAACATCGTGGTTCTTCGTAAGAACCCTATATAACAGTGGCATACAAGTATAACATTGTTATTTCTAATTGTCGAAACATTTAACCAAAAAATATCAGAATGTTTCATGTATTTTGAGTTCTTGGTTGGTTGGATTTTTCAGTGACGATGAATTATTTCTTAGTGCAAGTACAAAATCACAGTTTACATGTACGCGGATAATTCCTATTCAAGTTACTTATGAGTTATACGCAGAAATGTTATTCTCATGTATCCACAATCGTTATGAAGTGATTATTTGCTAACATTAGTAACCCAATTCCAACCTTTAAGTTTCATGAGGTTATTATTATTAAGCAATTTGCACAGAATCGCAGATTCATCATTTACGAGGAACGATATATCTTCTAATCAGATTCGCCGTTTTACGGGAGAAATATTTTGCCAGGATACTGTTACCCAGACATGAACGTGTTTGAATCCATATTATAAGAACAAAATATATAAGGTTTTAAAATAACCACACCTCAAAACTCTTCTAAAACATTTTCACTCTTAGTATCGGCATCAACTTGATCTTATTCCTGATAAGTGCGCTAATATACGAAACGTACAACTAAGAATCTGAAATTAAAGCGCACACAGCGGTTTTCCAGGTTTTAATGCCGAACAGTAAATAATTCACAGTAAATAATAACCACACAGTTCAGAAAAATTTCATCGCCGAATAAGAGATAACATCTTAAAACATCAGATTTCGTGAAGTGCAATTTATCTGAATAAACACTTTCCAGTTTGTATGCTGCTGAATCTGCATATGCTGGCTAACGTTCATGTGATCCATGTTTTTTCTTCATGATTCCAGGAAATAGCGAAGATCGTAAGAACATTGTTATTTCTAATGTATTGTGGTGCTCACATCCCCATCCCTGATTGTCTATTTGAACATCGTGGTTCTTTGTAAGATCCCTATATAACAGTGGCATACAAGTATAACATTGTTATTTCTAATTGTCGAAACATTTAACCAAAAAATATCAGAATGTTTCATGTATTTTGAGTTCTTGGTTGGTTGGATTTTTCAGTGACGATGAATTATTTCTTAGTGCAAGTAGAAAATCACAGTTTACATGTATTCGGATAATTCCGATTCAAGTTATTTATGAGTTATACGCAGAAATGTTATTCTCATGTATCAATAATCGTTATGAAGTGATTATTTGCTAACATTAGTAACCTAATTTCAACCTTTAAATTTCATGAGGTTATTATTATTAAGTAATTGGCACAGATTCGCAGATTCATCATTTACGGGAAAAATATTTTGCCAGGAAACTGTTACCCAGACATGAACGTGTTTGAATCCATATTATAAGAACAAAATATATAAGGTTTTAAAATAGCCACACCTTAAAACTCTTTTAAAACATTTTCACTCTTAGAATCGGCATCAACTTGATCTTATTCCTGATAAGTGCGCTAATATACGAAACGAACAACTAAGAATCTGAAATTAAAGCGCACACTGCGGTTTTCCAGGTTTTAATGCCGAACAGTAAATAATTCAGTTAGCACGCGCTTTATACCGTCATATTTGTTTTTACCTTAAAATTGCTCTTAACAAGAGATGGTAATCACGACAGAATGACAGCTGATCTACCAATCCGCATGAAAATATGCGTGCTCACCAAAAGGTTATCCGCAATGGTTGAACCAAGGAATGTACAAAAAGGTATTGATTCATGCTGACATTTTGAAACAGTGATGATTTGAGGCGATACAGTCCCTTGACCAAGGACTTTGGACATGTTCATGCTCAATGTTAGCCAAAATTATTTGCATGCCAACAAGAAACAGTACATTACCGACTGAATGTTTTCCAGGGAGTGAGCAATAAATGATATTTCGTCAAGAAACAGCATGTTAATCGCGTATCTTGATACCTACTTGATATCTACGTTGGCAATCAGCCTTTTTAGCTCATCGTTAATCACAGCTGTTTTTTCCCGAGTGTGGTATTCGAGACATCTTTATGAAATCCTCTAATCAGGGACCGCACTTTCCAGGTTCCTACTATCCGAACGAACCTTTGTTGAGAAAATAGTGCGTATACCAATAATTGAATAGATATTAGTCTGATTTGTATATAAAATAATGCAATCCAGGTGGAACCAACATACATATTTGATAAACGTATTCAATTAAATCAAACACGGATATAGTGAAATTACCTTTTACTTTTTAGGCGGAAATAATGTACCGCCAGCACATACATATAAGTCAGAGAATCCCTCGTATTACATCGATTGAGCAACCGCGTGATGAATAGATTGAAATATGGAATATTCGATAACGTTGAGAATGGTCTAATCTGTGTAAACATTATCTCTAATACAACGTGTTCTGTTGAGCCTCGACTGTAGGGAGTTCGGTTTGCCTTGCGAAAGTGCCTACTAGAAGCAGAGAAACGAGCAGCAGTGTCAGCAAACGGATTTAGACTATAAATCATAAGTGCATGACTGTTACCTTTACGGTGGTCAACCTTGATGAACCCACAATGTATGCGACTTCTGCTAAAAAAGACGCTTTTTATAATAACCACGCAACACTATTCAGAAAAAACGCGCCACAACGATAATGTGTAGTGTTATTGGTTGATTTCATCAATAGAGTTGGTGCAGATTACGGCTCTTTTAAAACTGTCTCAAGAGGTTAGATGTTGATAAGACTAATGAATATGGACCGCGCCGTTTAGAATATTGCACACAGTTCAGGCTCTGCGTCAGTAACACTTCCTTTTGAACATTACTACAGCATACGTTATCTTACAAACATCCACGCTTTAAGCACCGGCATGAGCTTGATCTTGTTCTTGTTCAGCGCACTAATATTGGAAGCGTAATTCTCTCCAGATCAAATCAATGCACAGACTGTGACACTGATCATTAACTGGTCTGTGAAAAACTGAAAATACCCGACATGGGATTTCACTGCAAACATTTTCTGGTGAGCGTAGAATAGACGAAACCCCGAGCGATTTCAAGTCCAACAAAACCGAGTTCAGCAAGACAACCACAGTCGAATCCACTTCAGAAATCTGAGAATCGATAAAAAGCTGCATATGTCGAGTCGCACTTTCCGATCTCGGTTAAAAGAAAGCTCAAACGAGCGAATGGTTCGATGGAAAATCTTTTGAGATGTCTGCTGTTTTGGATAAGAAACGTTCATCATTTTCGAGGTTGAAATTTATTCAAACAGATGAAACCATACGACTTTCAAATGCAGCTAGAAATGAGGTTTAGGATACTGCATGATGACGTGCAAATGACTATTGGAATGCATTCAACCTCAGTATGCAAAATCACTGCGGATAGTGCAACATTTTACCCTCTGTAAGATGGGATCAATGTATTCATTGGTCCAAACAAACTAAAAACTACTCCCAATAAGCCTGTATCTGGTGGCCTGACTGTGAACAAAACTCAGCAGTTGTAAAGATGGCTAGAGCACTTCTCATCGCTTTACTCTGGGGAAAGTACGGTTATATCACATGCACTTGAAAACTGACGAGCGGTTGCCGACTATTGAATATCTAGATACTCCCCCTACTCTCTATGTGCTTAAAATGGCAATTTACTGCTTGTCAAATTGTAAGGCTCGTGGTGTTGACACAATTCCACCTGATCTTTCCTGACCAGCATTATTACAATCTCTTGACTAAATGCCTCTTGTAGTGCTGGTAGGATGAGTGTGTCCGACAAAAGATGCGAGACACAAATATCAGGGTGCTATTTAATGATAGAGGATATATAGGCCACTGCAACAATTACATTAGAATCTTCCTTCTGATTGCTTGTTTGCTGAAGTCTTACACATCCGGCTGCAAGTTTCAGCTGATAGAATTAACTTCTAATCTCAATGTGGCTTCCACAAGCTAAGATCTTTTCCCTGAGACATCTTCAAGTAAATTTTCAGGAACAGCATATGCCATTATACGCTGTGTATATTGATTTAACGAAGAGATTCGTGTACATGAGCTGAGAGGATTATTCTCAAAATGCTTGACCTGATAGGATGAACCCGAGGCTGCTCAAACAATTTATTTCTTTCCACCCAGGCATCGATGGCTCAATGCATTTTAACGGTTTCCGTTCAAAAGACTTTGACAATCGCCGAGGCGTCGAACAAGGTTGTCTTCTTGCTCCCACGCTGTTTGGCTGGTTCTTTGCTCTGCTTCTTAAGCACGCTTTTAGGACGAGGACAGAATAAATTTACATATGGCGCAAATTGATGGCAAGCTATTCAACCAGAATCGGTTGATTGCACATACCTTGTGCTAATCCATGATATGCTTCTTGTTGACGAGGTATCATTTATTTATCACTCCCTGAAAAACATCAAGTCGGTATTATACTGTTATTGTTGGCATGCAAATAACTTTGGCTACCAATCAGTATGAGTATAAAACTGTATCGCCTCCCATCATCAACGTTGGAAACTGTCAGCTCCAATAGTTCAACTTGTTACATAGCTTTTACAACCATTGCATACAACCTATCGCTAGACAATTAGAATGATAACCAAATTGGGAGATCAGCTGACATTCTGTCCCAATGAAACGCTCGTGTTTGTGGTAACAGCAAGCTGACTGTAAAGACAAAGACGCTTAACTGTTCGACAGTTAAACATGGACCACCCACGCAAGACACAAACGGAAGATGAATGCTTTACACCTGCGTATACTTCGTGGATGGATAGAGTTATTATGATGAACTTATTTTAAAAGCTGGTCTACAGAGCATGTTCATGCTATTACGACAGTTTCTCCTGCGGTGACTGGGTCACGTCTACGGAATGGAAAATGGTCGTATTCCGAAAGATATTCTCGATGGTAAGTTGCAATTAGGAAGTCGACAATTGGGCAACCAACATATGTTTTCAAAGAGAGATATCAAATCACTTGTTTTTGACATGTTGGGAAATACTTGCTTTTTACCGCTCACATTAGAGGCATTGTTTGAATGTGCAAACACATACAGATGGAATACGTTAATAGCAGAATAAGAGAGAAAATCTTAAAACATCAGGTTTCGTGCAGTATTTTTCATTCGAATAAAAACGTTTAATTTGTATGCCGTTAAATCTGCATATGGTGGCGAACTTTCATGTGATAAATTTTATTTTATTTTCGATCGCAGAAAATAATCCGGAACGTAAGAATATTGTTATTTCTAACCGTCGAAAGATGAGAAACGGTGACTTTTATCTTGTTGCACGTATGAAAACGCAGTTCACAAAAATGCGGATAATTCAAATTCACGTTACTTATGAGTAATAAACAGACATGTTATTTTCATGTATGAATGATCGCTAACATCAGGTACCTAATTTCAAACTTTAAATTTCATTACGGTATTATCAAGCAAAGGGCACAGGTTATCATTTTCCTTCCTAACGAAGAACGATATACCTCGAAATCAGATTAGTCCTCTTACGTGAAAATATTCTGTCAGGATACAGATACCCAGAAATAAAGACGGTATATTTGTAAACATGTTTGCAGCCATATTATTAGAACAAAATATATTATGTTTCAAAATAACCACACATCGAAACTTTTTGAAACATGACTGCTCCTAGCATTGGCATCAAGTGGATTCTATTGTTGTTTGGAGTGCTAAAATAGTAAGCCTACAAATTACAAGACCAAATCGATGCTCTCACTGAGACACGAACCTTTCGGCTTTTATCGAAAACGATGTATTTATCATTTGAAGTGTTACCGCATCGAATTGTCTGCTACACTATGGATCTTCGTTACTCCTTCAGCGATTTTAAAAGCATTTACAACCGGGTTCAACAATACAACACCACCAGAATAGGATCTTAATAACTACGAATAGCTGAAAAGCTGCATAGGCCGAGACGCACATTCCACTTAAGTTTAGGGGAAAGCTGGTAGATGCGATTCTTTTGGAGCAAACTCTTCTGAGATGAATGTAGTGTTGCGTGTTAAAGACTAGGCATTCTTGAGATTAAAAGAAATGGCAATAGATGAAACATTACGACTAAATTGCCGATAAAAATTAGGTCAAACTGATTGCAACACGATGAGAAAATGAAAGCAATTGAGCATCATTATCTAGAAAATGCGTTAGTGAAACGTTTCACTGTATATATGATAAGATGAAGAGAGCTGCTCTCCCAAACAATCTTTAAATGTCACATTATTATGTTATATATTTTAACCCGTATCTCAACAAATGTCGGCGAATGGAACTCTGAGTAAACCTTTTCTTCACTTTCTCTCCAAGAGACATAACTTGCAAATGTTTAGCGGCTGCCACACAATAAAAATCTAGATGAAGATGGTGAGATTACAGACTATGGATTTGAGGATAACTTTAGAGACGCCAATGTTACTTCCGGCCGACGTCACTATGAATATGCAGCGCTCAATTTGAGTTCATTAAGTAGCTCTGATATAATTAGCATGCTAGACCGAACAAATGCTATTAATGGTTATCTATTCTAAATTTGAGCCTTTTCCACGCGTAATTGGGACTATACCAACAACAGACTAACCTGCATAGATAGCAAGATTATCCTACAAGCAACTGAGAAATTACCCGTTTGAAACTGTTAATAAAGTTTATACAAGTTTATTTGAGGGATCATAAATGTTTGAATCTATCAATCAAAAAATAATTTAGAGTTTAAATTCAGGCAGTGGCTAACATTTGCTTGTTAGGCTGTTTGCAGAAGCGATCGTAAATTCATGGGGCGTATGCATGCTTGCGTGCGCGGTTTTATATAACTACATTTGGGTTTAGGATGTACCAAAGTTCGAAATGAATCAGATCAGTCACGCATCACATTGGAGTTTGAAAGGTAAGAATTAAAATGCAGGAATGTGAATAAAGCAGCAAACGATTGAAGAATAGGGCCAGCATGAGCTACGTTTCGATCGATGCAGCATGTAAGGTGATCCTATCAATCTTGCCGACGAACGATACTATATCGAATTGAATTATATTTGTGAATTTCTACGATCAATAATTGCAAGGAAATTGCCACGTAGCTAATCCCTATATAGTAGAACAATCAGTGTTTCCAATCGTAGCGTTCGGCTAAAGAAGCATACTTGCAAGGCAGCGTGATGCGTACGAGTTTATCCTAACACTGTCCGGTATACCTGAGTTCGTACTCAGGAAAATCATTATATTTGAGGATGTCATCAAAGTTTGGCCAAGCTTGCGCACCATATAAAATTTTCAAATAACACACTAACAGATCGAAGCGTTACATACGTGTTCCATACGAATCTGAGTACCATCCAGCATCTCTATATGCGAAAGGTTAAACCATGATAAATCAGTCTTATTCACATACTCTCTGAGATCTCGGCAAATTTCATGGATAACAGAAGATCAAATGCTTGATGTGTGGATTGACGGTAGTTTCATTTCTTCAGGGAGGTTATGTGGTTTACAAAATGTCCTGTTAAAGCTCATAGCCTCTCGATGCGGTCTTCGGTAGTTTCCCAGAGCATTTACTCCTACGTATACTTAAAGACTCTAACACCTCAACAATGGCGCACGCTGTTTAAGCATAGTCGTCCTTTTTATGAAATGACCTGGCTTTTCTGCAACAGCTATGACGCTGCGCTATGAAACTGTTATTTGGACTATACAACAGGCCATACGAGGAGCAGGTTACAACTCTGAACCCACTTAACTCGCGGTGTCAATGCCAAAAACGTTTATATCTCTTTTGCAAACGCCTTTGTTCTGCAAGTGCTGTCTAATGAAAGGTCGACTTCCAAATGGCAACTCATCATTGAGTAGATCTTTCGGAATACGAGCATTTTCCATTATGTAGAACTGACCTAGCCGACTCGGGCGGCGCTGTCGTAATAGGGTGAACATGCTCTGTAGACCATCATTTGGAAGCAATTCAGCATTAATCACTCTGTCCAACCACGATATTTCCAAAATACGGCCAACGCTTTGTAGACGGAATGTATTCACCTTCCGTTCATATGTTCTGTGAGTAGTTCAAGTTTCACTGACATGCAGTATACCATTTTGTGTGCATTCGCAGTATGCCATCATTTTCCTCAAGACATCGGAACAAATAGCTGTGGAGTGGAAAGCGCTTCAGACAAGTAATTCATAGAAACACAATAAGCTTCATGATTATCATATTATAGGCAATATTCGATTTGGAGAATCAACGAACATATAGAAATAGAAATTGCAATGCCACATGCATTGTTGTTTGTTACTCACCGTATATCAACTCAGGGTGATTAATCAAATTAAATTTATTTTGAACTGACTACCTTGTATTTGATACTAGATGTGATTTTCAATACATTTCCTACACCTGATCGTGAACTGGTCACTGTTTAACATACTGTTATGAATAAATTGTGTCAAACTTCACAGAGTTAAATATGTCCGTGTTGTGTCGGATTTAAAAATGAATATATAAAATAATTCTGAATCATTGGATTGATTTAGTATTAGTATATACGTGAATGTTTATTAGCATGGATATTATCTGGGTGAATGATGTAGGCAGACTTTCAAATAAGATGGAACATTCTTCGGCTTTTTATATAACATAACGATCTAGATGTCTTGAGGGCTCGTATTTGTAGTAGACTGAATATTATAACAACCAAGCACGACGGTAGTACAATTCGCACAACGCAATAAAGTTAGAATAACGGTAGCCATACTGCATACATCGCTACAGAAGCGCAGTCATTTAGCACGAATAAATTTAAAATAGCACCAAGTTCAATATCATTATAGTCCGGTAAAACATCGTTTCTCATAGCTTAGAATATGTTTGAACTCTCGCCTATATACATAATTGAAATTTTCTCTCCTTTTTCAGAAGACGTTTTATCACGTAAGTAATTTTTAAATCGTAGTTAAAATTTATTTTATCACAGAATTGACAAAGGAAATTCTGTCATATATTTTGAAACATATTTGGAGGTAGAACACTGACAAATAATGATCCAAATTGTTCCGAATTCTGGTTATTAAAAGACGAATGGAAATATATCAATAATTCGTAGATCCTTTTTGTTCGCGCGTTTTCGTATATCAACTAGTTCATTATGGTGTCCGTGCACAGACATATTGGGAGATGCATCGAAACGTGAAGAGCTATATGTTCGGTCAAAATCTGGCTGAAACTATAATAGTAGAAGCAATACGCGATCCACAGTCCGATATGGTTTTGGAAAAACTCTGTGAAGAAACTCGGTGTGAAGAAACCACATACTACAGACAGCAACAGAATCCAGGGATTCCTACTATATACTGAGTCAGATATTCATGAAACTTGACAAGGAGTATAACGAAGGTTATCTGATCAATCTGATAAATATTAGTGAAGGACACCCAACACCTCTCTTACAAATCCAGGCGATTCAACTCTACTTACTATGACCGGAACAATATAAACCGCTCTAATACCCTCGAACGAAGTCGCTAAATTTTACTCCAGAATGTGTTATTCTTACTTGCGCTAAAGCTATCTTTTGTTGCATTCGGATCACAAGTTAACGAAATATTGGTACTTATGTAATAACAAGGCTCTTCCCAAAACAATGTGCCCATGCCCAAGAAACTTGATTCATTTTCGGTTGCATTATGCATGTGATATATCAATTATGCTGATATGAAATGTCGTACAGAATTTACGCAAAATCGTTCTAAACAGCAATGAAAATGTCACTGAGCATATCCGCTGTAAACGACCTCTTGGAAAGAGTGATCATGCAGTCATTTTTTACGAATATACATCTGAATCGAAAAGTGCTATTGGTGCTCAGAAATTAATCAAAAACTTTGATGCGGCTGCCTTATGAATGAGGCTTCAAGAATTCACCGACTGGGCACCGATGAACAATAATGTCCAACAAAGTTGGGCATTATTTCTTGAGGCAATGTATGGATTAGCATGAAGTAACTAAAATATGTTTTCAAATAAGTGAAAAAATCAAATTCGTGCTCCCAAGTCCCACATAGGATTAAAAACGTAAGAATCTGTGTGTGGTGTGAACCACAAACTACAATCAACAACGAAGTCCTGGGAATCCTACCATTTTCTGAAAAAGAGCAAGTTCTACTTAACTCGCGGTGTCAATGCCAAAAACTTTTATATCTCTTTTGCAAACGCCTTTGTTCTGCAAGTGCTGACTAATGAAATGTCGACTTCCAAATGGCAACTCATCATGGAGTAGATCTTTCGGAATACGAGCATTTTCCATTATGTAGAACTGACCTAGCCGACTCGAGCCGCGCTGGGTGAACATGCTCTGTAGACCATCATTTGGAAGCACTTCAGCATTAATCACTCTGTCCAACCACGATATTTCCAAAATACGGCCAACGCTTTGTAGACGGAATGTATTCACCTTCTGTTCTTATCTTCTGTGAGTTGTCCAAGTTTCACTGACATACAGTATAGCATTTTGTGTGCATTCGCATTATGCCATCATTTTAGGAAAGTCAACGAACATATACAAATAGAAATTGCAATACCACATGCATTGTAGTTTGTTATTAACCGTATATCAACTCAAAGTGATTGATCAAATTGAATTTATTTTGAACTGACTACCTTCTATTTGATACTAGATGTGTTTTTCTACACATGTCCTACATTTGATCGTGAACTGGTTAATGTTTAACATACTGTTATGAATAAATTGTGTCAAACTTCACAGAGTTAAATATGTCCGTGTCGTGTCTGATTTTAAAATGAATATATAAAATAATTCTGAATCATCGGATTGATTTAGTATTAGGATATACCTGAATATTTATTAGCATGGATTTTATTCGAGTGTATAATGTAAGCAGACTTTCAAATGTCCTGTTAAAGATCATTGCCTTTCGGGGCGGTCTTCGGTAATTTTTAGAGCACTTACTCCTACGTATACTTAAAAACTCCAACACCTTAATAATGGCGCACGTAGTTCAAGCATAGTCGTCATTTTTTGCAAAAGTACCTGGCTTTCCTGCAACAGCTATGAGGCTGCGCTAAGAAACTGTTATTTGAACTATACAACAGGCCATACGAGGAGCAGGTTACAACTCTGAACCTACTAGACGTTTCTCAACGTCTTGTCAGGGCTGACTTGCTTCAGCTGTTTCATATTTCGCCTAAGGTGTTTCATCCAAATGAACAGCTGTTTAAACGGCAGAAAGGGCAAGGTAGCCGATCTCATTGCTACAAGTTTATTATTCCACACTATAGATCAAATTGTTTAAGTTTCTATGTTGATATTTGCAGAATCGATAAAAAGCGGCGTATGTCGAGTCGCACATTCTACTTTTGGTAAGAAGAAAGCTCGAACGAGCGAATGTTTCGAAGGAAAAGCTTTTGAGATGTCTGCTGTTTCGGATAAGGAACTGTCATCATTCTTGAGGTTCAAATTTATTCCAACACATGAAACCATACGACTTTCAAATGCAGCTAGAAATGAGGTTTAAGAAACTGCATGATGACGTGCAAAAGACTATTGAAATGCAATTTACCTCAGTAGGCAAAATCACTGCGGATATTGGAACATTTTACCGTCTGTAGGATGGGATCAATATATTCATTGGTCCAAACAAACTAAAAACTACTAGCAATAAGTCTGTATCTGGTGATTCGACTGTGAACAAAACTCCGCAGTTGTAAAGATGGCTAGAGCACTTCTCATCGCTTTACTCTAGGAAAAGTACGGTTTTCACCTGATCTTCCTGACCAGCATTATGACAAGCTGGAGCGGGGCCTTTGAATCGGCCGTGCTAAAAATTAATGTTTTCATGCGTTTTTATTTTTTCAGTAAACAAGGTACCTTTTGTTTATGAAACGTTTTACCATGTCGCGAACATGTAAACGAAGGACGTTTGATGCCCCGCACGCTTTAAATGCTGCGAAATATTTTTATTTTGAAGGATGGAGAATTTGCTGCGCCGGTCAGAAAAATGCGAGAGAAAACTCATACATGGGGGTTTAAAAATCGTACAGCATTATTTTCCACCAACATTCATCACAATCACAAAGCCTAATGCCTGTAGACGAAACCGAAGCTGCTTTGATTTTGAATGTGACTGGCAGTCTCGTTTTTTCCCATCAAAGTTTGACGTCCCTCTTATTCGTATTGAAATTCTGTGTTTAAACTATTTTGAATAACTGAAAATTCGTTTTAAGGAATGAAGTTTTCTTCTTCTTCTTCTTCTTCTACTACTTCTGAGCTCTTGACTAATTGCCTTTTGTAGTGCTGGTAGGATGAGTGTGTCCGACAAAAAATGCGAAGCACAAAGATCAGGGTTCTATTTAATGATAAAGGAAACATAGGCCACTGCAACAATTAAATTAGAATCTTCCCTCTGATTGCTTGTTTGCTGAAGTCTCACACATCCGGCTGCAAGTTTTAGCTGATAGAATTCACTTGTAATCTCAATGTGGCTTGCACAATCTAAGATCTTGTCCCTGAGACAACTTCAAGTAAATTATCAGGAACAGCATATGCCATTATACGCTGTGTAAATTGATTTAGCGAAGACATTCGTGTACATGAGCTTGGAGTATTATTCTTTAGAATGCTTGTTCTGATACGATGAACCCGAGGCTGTCCAAACAAGTTATTATTTCCACCCAGGCATTAATGGCTCTTTGCATTTTAACGGTTACCGTTCAAAAGACTTTGGCAATCGCCGAGGCGTCAAACAAGGGTGTCTTCTTGCTCCCACGCTGTTTGGCTGGTTCTTTGCTCTGTTTCTTAAGCACGCTTTTAGGACGAGGACAGAAGGAATTTACATATGCAGCAAATTGATGGCAAGCTATTCAACCAGAATCGGTTGATTGCACATACCTTGTGCTAATCCATGATATGCTTCTTGTTGACGAGGTATCATTTATTTATCACTCCCTGAAAAACATCAAGTCGGTATTATACTGTTATTGTTGGCATGCAAATAACTTTGGCTACCAATCAGTATGAGTATGGAACTGTATCGCCTCCCATCATCAACGTTGGAAACTGTCAGCTCCAATAGTCCAACTTGTTACATAGCTTTTACAACCATTGCATACAACCTATCGCTAGACAATTAGAATGATAACCAAATTGGGAGATCAGCTGTCATTCTGTCCCAATAAAACGCTCGTGTTTGAGGTAACAGCAAGCTGACTGTAAAGACAAAGATGCTTTACTGTACGGCAGTGAAACATAGAGCACTCACGCAAGACTCAAACGGAAGATGAATGCTTTACACCTGCTTATACATCGTGGATGGATAGAGTTATAATGATGAACATATTTTAAAAGCTGGTCTACAGAGCATGTTCACGCTATTGCGACAGTTTCTCTTGCGGTGACTGGGTCATCTCTACAGAATGGAAAATGGTTGTATGTCGGAAGATATTCTCGATGGTGAGTTGCAATTAGGAAGTCGACGATTGGGCAACCAACATATGTTTTCAAAGTGAGATATCAAATCACTTGTCTTTGACATGGCGTGTTGGGAAGTACTTGCTGTTTACTGCTCACATGAGAGGCAATGATTGAATGTGCAAACACATACTTATGGAAAACGTTAGTGGCAGAATTAGAGAGAAAATCTTAAAAAAATCATGTTTCGTGAAGTATTATTCGTTCGAATAAAAACGTTTAATTTGGTATGCCTGAAAATCTGAATATGCTGGCTAACTTTCATGTGATAAATTTTAATTTATTTTCGATCGCAGTGGAACAGCAAAAACGTAAGAATATTGCTATTTCTAACCGTCGAAAAATTAGAAACGGTGACTTTTATCTTGTTGCACGTACAAAAACGCAGTTTACAAATATGCGGATAATTCAAATTCACTTTACTTATGAGTAATAAGCAGACATGTTATTTTCATATATGAATGATCGCTAACATCAGGTACCTAATTTCAACCTTTAAATTTCATTACGGTATTATCAAGCAAAGGGCACAGATGAGTATATTTTTCCCTAACGAAGAACGATATACCTCGAAATCGAATTAGTCGTTTTACGTGAAAATAGTCTGTCAGGATACAGTTACCCAGAAATAAAGACGGTATATTTTTAAACATGTTTGCAGCCATATTATTATAACAAAATATAATATGAGCGTGATGAGAACGAGTTTAACTTAACTCTGTCCGATAAACCTCAGGTCGTACTCAGGAAAATAATTATATTTGAGGATGTCATCATAGTTTGGACAAGCTTGCGCACCACATAAAATTTCAAAATAATACACTAACAGATCGAAGCGTTGCATACGTGTTCCATACGAATCTGAGTACCATCCAGCATCCCAATATGCGAAATGTTAAACCATGATAAATCCTTCTAATTCACACACTCTCTGAGATCTCGGCAACTTTCATGGGTAACAGAAGAATAAATGCTCGATGTGTGGATTTACGGTAGCTTGAATACTTAAGGGAGGTTATGTGGTTTACAAAATGTCCAGTTAAAGCTCATGGCCTCTCGGAACGGTCTTCGGTAGTTTCCTAGAGCATTTACTCCTACGTATAGTTGATGACGTCAACACCTCAACAATGGCGCACGCTGTTTAAGTATAGTCGTCATGGATACAACAGCTGCAACAGCTATAACGCCGCGCTATGAAACTGTTATTTGGACTATACAACAGACAATACGAGGAGCAGGTTACATCTGTGAACCTACAAGACTTTTCGTACCGTCTTGTCAGGGGTGACTTGCTTCAGCTGTTCCATATTTTGCTTAGGGTGTTTCAACCAAATGAACAGCTTTTTCATCGACAGGAAGATCACGGTAGCCGATCTCATTGCTACAAGTTTATTATACCACACGATAGATCAAATTGTTGAAGGTTCCATGTTGATGTTTGCGATAGTTTCATACGGAACTCTCTGACCCCACATATTATTTGTGCACCGAGCCCAAACATGTTAATTGACAACTTGACAACTATATGTTAACATCTCAAATCTCTAAACTCAATACATAAACACAATTGGTGTATTTACAAATCAAATTTTTTTGTTTCTAACACTTCTCGATTTTTTAATCGATGGTTTTCGTGAAGTAGTAGTCCTGAGAGACAATAACTATCTCAATTACTTTAAACCTCACTGCGTTATATTTTGAACTAAAATTTGACTTGGTGCAAACAATTGAATGAGGGATGGTCGGAGTTGAGCACGGAAATAGCAACGATGTCCATACAATATGCAGCAACTTGCTACTTAAGAATCAACTCATCGAATATCAGTGTCGTGCAGCGAAAATTGAAGCACGTAGAAAAATTGTGTATACGTTTACACAGTTATTAGGTGAACTCACAAATTGAATGAATTTCTAAACTGTGAGCACCGTGGAAAAGTAAGGAAGTACGGTGTAACAGAAGGACGTTTGCAAACAAAATTCCAAAATCACTTGATTTTATTTGATACTAGATTATTTCCTCGGAATCCACTCTCAACAATCCGAGAAACCACACAAACTTTCAATGAAACTTTTATCAGAACACTGTTTAATTATGCAAGATCTCATAACAGTTATTTATTATGATATATAATTTACTTTACAGATAAACCTATAAAAAGTAATTAGTTTGAGCAATACAATCTGTTTTTAATAACCTTAACATAAATCAGGATTTTCTAAAAATGGTTCTGACCTTATTCTTCAGTTTGTAATTGGAATATGAGAATAGGTATTACGATTCCTGGTTCGGCATAATAATGTAAACGAAACAGTTCCAAGTCGGCCAGGTAAAAAATCGTGTTAAAGAAACACTTGACAAATATATGATATTAATAGCTCAATCGTTAATTCTAACTAAATGTTAACATTCAACAATAATGTTTTGTTCGCTATTATAAACAACGCCGGTTGTAACTATTTTCTAGAACGAGATAGGTAGAGCGTTCTCAAAGTGTAAACGGTTGTTAAAAGCTTAAAACTGACATTATTTGAACAGCTAGAAATAATGTCCAGCTTACTTATAGGCGGTGGCCAAATGACTATTAGAATGGAAATATACGCGTGTATCCGAAAATCATAATTTCCACGGTATGCATGCTTAGAATAAGAGACGCGTCAGCCAAAACAAACGTAAAATAGCTTTTATGAAATTCTCTATATGTTAACGTTGGTGTAAATCGTTTTAGTAGATAACAAGATTGGTTGAGCACTTACATCATGTATTTAATGGGCAAAGTTCGGTGTTACCACAGTCACCTAAACATGCTGAGCCTTTGCCAAGCATTTAACAATTTGAAACTCTTCCTACGTTCGACAAGTTCCACATAAAATCAAGAGCTTATCGAGTGGAAAAGGTGATTAGTGATGAAGCTATTACCACACAGCTTGAAAAAGTATTTTGGAAAAGCATTCCTACTGCCACATAACCGTTTACTTCCTATCTGAGAGTGGGATAAGTCTTCAAAACAACAATGAAATCAACAAACCAATAATAATATATCGCAATTATCGATTTGATATATTCGTTGTAGCGCAACCAACGAGCGATTAGTTGAATCATTACAAATAACTATGAAATCGCGACTGAGATATTCGTTTCCAAAAGCGCACCAAGACGTATTTAGTGAAACTACTGATAATTTCTGTGTTGCAATTGCAGACGATGAACTCGAGGGTAAGTTGCATAATTGGTAAACTATCAAAATATGAATATATATATATATATATGTATATATATATAAGAATATATATGAATTGATATATATATATATATATATATATATATATATATGCCAAATTTTATTCAATAATCTCTGAGGAATGATAAAATATTTGTATTCAGCATGCAAAAAATCGTCAGAGTACGAATCCATGCAAAAGCTGCTTGTTAGGCTGATTGCCGCAGTTATCGCAAAATCATAGCGCGTATGCATGTTTGCGTGCTCTATAGCGGATGCATTGGTTTATAATTTTCACACTTAATAAAGATTCTGACTCGGTTTGTAATTCCCGAAGCAGGAAATTTATGCTGAGCGGATCGTTAGTATTGTTGGATATATATTCATCATGAATATATTTACAGCAAGACTTTACTACGTTCTTACAATTTATATAACTCCTTATTAACTTAGTATTTTTTCGGGATGAATTATGCATTTTAGATTCACTAAAGCAAATGCGTTTTTGAATTAAGCAATTCAGCTTAATTTAAGAACACGGAATCAGAAAGTTTCACATTCAGGTTTATGAATATGGTTTTCCGTATCACTAAACAGATTTCCATTGTCGCGTGAGGCTATGACAAATAGCGTATTTTTAGACAGGCTTCCAATAGATAATGTGCACGCACGTTGACAAAATTAATGGTAACATTAGTGCATTTCAGATTACGAATACAAATCAGTCCGCATCCCCGTTTGCTTGGCTATGACTACAATAAAGATGATACATTTTTATAGAATTCAACTATATAAAATGCATACATAAAAATAAGTGTAAATTTTTGAGTAGGTTTCTTTGAAAACATCCAATTTGGAGGAATGTAATGAGTTCCCATGTGTCCCAATTATTTTCACTGTAATAATATGACTACAAACAAGTTAAACATATGTACCGTCTTTATTACTGGATAACGGCATCTTGATAGAATATTTTCTCATTAGGGAGGAATGTAAGAATCTCTCTCATTTGCTCGATTATACCGCCTTAAAATTTACAGGTTGAACTTGAGTTAAAATTTAAGAAAATAACCAGTTAATCGCGATCATTGATTTATGTAAATAACAATTCCGCTTAATACTCGATTTAATTCAATTCAAATTTATGGTCTAAAAAGCATATAGCCTTACAAAAAACAGAATAATATGGTAACAACGAATAATATAACAAACAATGATGGGATTAGTTTGCTTGCTGAGCAGCTTAAGAATCAATAAAAAATCCACAGGGCAGAATTTGTTTTCCATTGGTGGGATAACAAATGTAGATGCATGGTGTTAAGATATATAGATTTCTTCGATGTTCCGGTTTTAGGGTCAACAAGGCATCAAGGCTTCACTTGAATGTTCGCGGATTAGGCGTGTTTACAACATTATCTGGTAGATTGTTCGAAGTGAAACAAACTCGCACCGCAAAAAATGTCGTCTGCAGTTGAGTCTCGAGTGAGGGACAGTTAGAGCAAATGTGTGAGCTCTTGTATTATGCGAGCTCCGTAGATTCGTTATGCATTGAAGAGGGTGATTTTCGGGATTCAAAATATTGTAAACCAAAATCAAATCCCCTCGGAGACGACGACGCGGATAATCAAATAAATTTAGCGTTTTGATTCGCTCATTGTAGGGTTTCCGGCTGAGTCCGGTGACAAGTTTGGTAGCCCGATTATATATTCGTTGCCAAGTTCCAACATCTTTTTTAAGCCATGTTTGACCTGCATATTTCATCGCTGGTCTGATGTAGGAATTTATAATACAGGAAATTGTCTGTTTCGAGAAACAAACGAAAATTCTTCTTAGGAATAAAATTTCTGTTATGTTTTGCGAACGACGTAGTTGCAGTGGCTCAATATCCGTAGGGTGTAGCTTATTAACACATCCAAGTCATTTTATTTCATGGTCCACCAGAGGCTGTATGTTCTTAGAAAATACTGGAACTCCACATATTCGACAATGTTTAACATGTGACAATTTTGGAAACAAAAAAATTTGCGATTTTTTAGGGATCAAACCTGTAGGTTGTCCAGACCCCTCTGGAGATGTTCGCAGTCTTCCGACATACTCATCTTCGACCACACGTTTATATCTACCGCAAACAGTACGATCTTGCGTTTGACGAGAGCCGGTAAGTTGTTGGCATTTAGAGCGAAGAGGATTTCCTGAAAACGGATGCCTAAGGCACTCCATTTGTCACGGTTACCGAATTCAATAGAGCACCTTTCACAGAGAATTGAAGGAGCCGATCAGTCACGTAAATTTCTAATCAGGCTAACAGTCTACCAGTGATACCACAAGGTTTCAGGTTCTGTGAGAGAATACTGTGGTTTACATGGTCAAATCCTTCCGACATATCGAGGTTGAAACACGAATGGTAACCACATCAACGACTGTTCGAATCCAGTCGTCATGGTTAAGTAAAAGGTAACATGAATTTGAATGAATAAACTGAATTTGAATTGTCTGCATACAAATCAACAGCGATGGTGTACGAGCAGTACGAAGTAAGTCACCATCTCTGAAAAATCGCTGCAACGAAAAAAATTAAAAATATTGGTTAGGAACTTCTATTATATATTCAATTGGGGGAGCTCGGCGTTACCACATTCACCAAAACATGCTGAGACTTCACCAAGCATTTACCAAATTAAAACTCTCCATAATCCTGACAAGTTCCACATAAAAATCAAAAGCTCAACGAGTGGAAATGCGTTCAGTGATAATGCTATTACACCACAGCTTGACAAGAATTATGGGAAAGCATTTCTACTGCCACCTAACCGTTAACTTCCTATCTGAGAGTGAGATAAGTCTTCAACACAACAATGAAATCAACAAACCAATAATAATCTATCGCAATTATTGATTTGATATATTCGTTGTTGAGCAAAAAACAAGCGATTAGATGAACCATTACCAATAACTATAAAATCGCGACTGATATATTCGTTTCCAAAGGCGCTTCAAGACGTATTTCATGAAACTACTGATATTTACTCTGTTGCAATTGCAGCTAAAATTAGGCTTGGTAAGCTGCATAATTTTTCAACCATACAAATATATATATATGCCAAATTTTATTCAATAATCTCTGAGGAATGTTAAAATATTTGTATGTAGCAAGCAAAAATCGAGAGAGTACGAATCCAGGCAAGATCTGCTTGTTAGGCTTATTGCCGCAGGTATGGTAAAATCGTAGCGCGTATGCATTTTTGCGTGCTCTAAAGAGGATTCATTGATATATAATTTTCACTCAATAAAGATTCTGACTCGGTTTGTATATCCTGAAGCACGAACATTATGTCATTAAATATGACATGCATTTTAGCTGCTGAGCGGATCGTTAGTATTGTTGGATATATATTCATCATAAATATATTTACAGCAAGACTTTACTACGTTCTTACAAACTATATAAGTATTTATAAACTTAGTTTATTTCGGGATGAATGATGCAATTTAGATTCACTAAAGCAAAGCGATTTTAAATTAATCAAATCACCTTAATCCAAAAACACGGAATGTGAAAATTTCAAATTCAGTTATATGAATACGGAAGAATGCTTTCGATGTTTCCACTTAATGATCTAAAGTATGAACAAGCGATTGCTGAGTGTTGGAAGTAGGGCTGTGTGCTGCACAATATATGGTAGTTGTTCATATTGGACAACTTTATAAAATTAAATGATTTAATTATAATAAAGCTGATTTTGTTGTTCCATATTACTAAACAGATTTCCATTGACTCGTTTTACACTAATGTTGTGAGGCTATGACAAATAGCGTCTTTTTATACAGGCATCGAATAGATCATTGTGTATGCATGTTGGCCAAATTAATAGTAACAGTACTGCATTCCAGATTTAGAATACGAATCAGTTCGCATCCTCGGCCGCTTGGCTATGTCAATTGTAATATGACATTTTGCATAGCCAACTCGAATCAATACTGCCGAAGATCTCCAAGGCATTCATTTGTAAATATGTGATTTCAGTATATTTGCTACCAAGTGTTTTCAGTCGTGTCACTTGCAAGGCAGTCACGACGACCGGAAATATTTTTAAAATTCTGTTCGCATTATTTGCTTGTCCTTCTCTTCCTCCTCAAATTCAGCTTGGTGAAAACGTTTGGATGAGGAATGGAGGAAGTTGGGCTTTAAAATAGCATTGATGTCCATAAAATATGCAGCAACTTGCAACTTTAAAATCGTTTAATCGAATACCTGTGTTGCGCAGCTAGAACAAAATCACAGAGAATAATTTTGTATACGTTTACACTTTTATTAGATCAATTCACAAAATGAATGAATTTATATTATTCAAGCACCGTGAAAAAGTAAGGTATTACGGTGTAACAGAAGGAAGTTTGCAAACAAAATTTCAAAATCACTTGATTTTACTTGATACTAGATTATCAATTCGGAATCCAGTGTCAACAATCCAAGAAACCACACAAACCTTCAATGAAAACAATTATCTGAAAACTGATTATTTATGCAAGATCACATAACAGTTATTTAAAATGAAATATAACTTACTTTTGCAGCTGAAACGGGATTAGGTATGTAGCTTGAGCAATAAAATGAGTTTTTAAATATTATTACCATAAATCAGAATGTTCTTAACATGGTTCTGACCCTATTCGTCTGTTTGTTATTTGAATATGAGAATAGGTATTACGATTCCTGGTTGGGAATAAAAATTTAAACGAAACAGATCCAATTTGGCCAGGTAAACAATCGTGTTAACGAAAAAATTGACAATGATATGAAATTAATAGCTCAACCGTTAATTCTAACTAAATGTTAACTTTTAACATCCATGTTTTGTTCGCTAGTAGACACAAAGACAGTAGTGACTATTTTCTTGAATGAGAACAGGATATCGTTATAAAAGTGTAAACGGATGCTAAAATCTGAACACTGACATCCTATTTGAACAGTTAGAAATAATGTCCAGCTTGCTGTTAGTTGGTGTACCAATGACTATTGAAATGAAATTATTCGCGTTTATCCGTGAATCATAGATTCCACGGTATGCATGCTTAGAATAAGTCACCAAGTCAGTCACAAAAAAACATAAAATAGCTTCTTTGATTTCACTATATTTTAACTTCATTGTAAATATTTTCAACAGATAAAAAGATTGGTTGAGGACTTTTAATTTCTCTTCAACGGGGAAAGATCGGTGTTACCACAGTCAACTAAACATACTGAGCCATTACTAAGGATTTAACAAATTGATACTCTCCCTACCTTTGACGAGCTTCACATGAAAATCAATAGCTCAGCCAGTGGAAAATGTGATTAGTGATAACGGTATTAAACCACCGCTTGCAAAGTACTATGGAGAAGCATTTTACTGCAACTCAACCGTTTTCTTCCTATCTGCGGTTGGGATAAATCCGCAAAAACCCCAAAGAAATCAACAAACCAATAATAATCTAGCGCAATTATCGATTTGATACATTCGTTGTTGCGCAAAGAACAAGCGATTAGTTGAACCATTACCGATAACTATAACATCGCGACTGATATAATCCTTTACAAAAGCGCACCAAGACGTACTCTATGAAACTACTGATAAATTCTGTGTTGCAATTGCAGGTTTTGAAGCCATTCGTATGTTGCATTATTGTTCAACCATCAATATATGAATATATATATGCCAAATTTTATTCAATAATCTCTGAGGGATGATAAAATATTTGTATTTAGCAAGCAAAAAAATCGTTATAGTACGAATCCAGGCAAGAGCTGCTTGTTCGGCTGAAGGCCGCAGGTATCGTAAAATCATAGCGCGTATGCATGTTTGCATGGCCTGAAGCGGATTCATTGGTATATAATTACCACACTTAATAAAGATCCTGACTCGGTTTTTAATTCCTGGAGCACAAAAATTATGTCATTAAATATGACATGCATTTTAGCTGTTAAACGGATCGTTAATAATGTTGGATATATATTCATCATAAATATATTTACACCAAGACTTTACTACGTTATTGCAAACTATATAACTCGTTATTAACTTAGTTTGTTTCTATAAGAATGATGCAATTTAGATCCACTATAGCGAATACGTTTAAGAATTAAGCAATTCACTTTAATCCAAAAACACGGGATGAGAAAATTTCAAATTCAGGTATATGAATACGAAAGAATGCTTTCGATGTTTCCAATTAATGATCTGAAGTATACATAAGCAAACGTTGAGTGTCGAAATTGGGGCTGTGTGCAACACATTGTATGGTAGTTGTTTATGTTAGTCAACTTCATCAAATTCAATGATTTAATTATTATAGAGCTGATGTTGTTGTTCCATATTACCAAACAGATTTCCATTGACACGTTTCACACAAATGTTGTGAGGCTATGACAAATAGCGTCTTTTAAGACAGGCATCGAATAGATCATTGTGTATGCATGTTGACCAAATTAATAGTATCAGTACTGCATTCCAGATTTAGAATACGAATCAGTTTGCATCCTCGGCTGTTTAGTTATGCCAATTGTTGTATAACGTTTTGCACGGCAATCTCGAAACAATACTTTCGAGTATCTCAAAGACATACGTTTTTAACTATGTGATTTCACGATATTTGCTACGAAGTGTTTCTCAATCGTGTCACTTGCAAGGCAGTCACGACGACCTGAAACATTTTTAAAATTCTGTTCGCTCTATTGTATTATTCTCCTATTCCTCCTCAAATTCGGCTTCGTGAAAATATTCGCATGAGGAATGTAGGGAGTTAGGCTTCGAAATTGCAACGATGTCACTACAATATGCAGTAACTTTCAACTTTAGAATCATTTAATCGTATGGCTGTGTCGTGCATCTCGAATAGAATCAAGAGGATAAATTTTCTATACGTTTACACATTTATTAGATGAATTTGCAAACTGATTGAATTTCTAAAATTCGAGCACCGTGTAAAAGTAAGGTATTACGGTGTTACAGAAGGAAGTTTGCAAACAAAATTTCAAAATAATTAATTGGATTTTGTACCAGATTATCAATTTAGAATCCACTCTCAACAATCCAGGAAACCACACAAGCTTTCAATGAAACAATTATCAGAAAAATGATTCATTATGCAAGATCTCATAACAGTTATTTAAAATGATATATAATTCACTTTACAGATTTAGCTCCATCAGGTAAGTAGCTTGAGCAATAAAATCCCTTTGTTAAAATTCACCATAAATCAGGATTTTCTCAACATAGTTCTGACCTTATTCTTCAGTTTGTGATTGGAATATGAGAATTGGTATTACGATTCCTGGTTCGGCATAATAATGTTAACGAAACAGATCCAGGTGTACAATCGTGTCAACGAAACAATAGACACAGATATGAAATTAATAACTCAATCGTTATTTCTCACTAAATGTTAACATTAAAAATTATTGTTTCGTTCGCAAAGAGACACAACGCCTGTAGTAACTATTATCTCGAACGAGATAGGGGCAGCGTTCTGAAAGTGTACAAATGACTATTGAAATGAAATTATCCGCGCGTATCTGGGAATCATAGTTTTCACGGTAAGCATGCTTAGAATAATAGACCCATCAGTCAAAACGATCGTAAAATAGCTTTCATGAATTCAGGATATGTTAGTCTCATTGTAAACATTTTCAGTGGATGGAAAGAATGGTTAAATACTTACGATATCTCTTCAATGTGCGAAGCTCCCTGTTACCACGATCACCTAAACGTGCTGAGATTTCACCAAGCAATTAACAAATTGATAAGCTTCATATAAAAATCAAAAGCTCAGCCACACCACAGCTCAACAAATATTACGAAACCGCATTTCTACTGCCACTTAACGGTTTACTTCCTATTTGCGGGTTTGATGAATTTGCAAGACCACGAAGAAATCAACGAACCAACAATAAACTATCGCAATTATCAATTTGATATATTCCTTGTACCGCAACCAACCAGCGATTAGTTTAACCATTACCAATAACTATAAAATCGCGACTGATATATTCTTTTTCGAATACGCACCATGAGGTATTTCATGAAACTATTGATACTGCTCTGTGTTGCAATTGCGGTAAATGCTGTCCTCCGAGACTTATATAATTGTTCAATCATCCATTTACACACACACACATATTTATATATATGTTTTGTGAGGGAGGATAAAATATTTGTATCTAGCAAGCAAAAAATCGTTATAGTACGAATCCAGACAAGAGCTGCTCTTTAGGCTGATTGCCGCAGGAATCGCAGAATCATAGCGCGTATGCATGTTTGCGTGGTCTGGAGCGGATTCATTGGTTTATAATTTTCACACTCAATAAAAATTCTGACTCGGTTTGGAATTCATGAAGTACGAAAATTATGTCACTAAATATGACATGAATTTTAGCTGTTGAGCGGATCGTTAATAATGTTGGATATATATTCATCATACACTAGAAACGATGAGAGTATACATCTGCTGCCTATCAGAAACCTGATTACACGACTCTAGTAATGTGATAAACCTATGCTCACCGAATAATACCGGCGCCAAGTTCCGTTTGCTTGTATCTGGTGATGAAGTGGCCCAGGCAGCGGGACTTGCAGGAGTTGGTATTGGGCTGAGCTCACGCGCCGAGGCAGCCTCGATTGACTGGTTATCTGTCAATAGCCGTTTGTCCGCTGTCCGACTTCGTTGCTCATGCGACATCAGTCAACCAAGGCAGAACACTCATGAACATTTCGTCATCGCAGCCTACGTCATCACTGACTGCAGTGCTGTTTAGCAAAAGACGAATTCTACCGAAGTCTAAATGAATTACTGCGTGGAGCACGAAAGTCGGATATTGTCATCCTGGCTAGCGATCTTAATGCCTGAGTTAACCGCCTCTCACAAAGTAAACGACACCTCGGTGGCCCATATGGTCTTGATTGCGTCCGTTCAGGCAACGGTGAACGCCCTTTGAGTCTGTGTGCGAAACACTGACCATTTCTCAGCAACGTCAACTTCCGACATTCCGAACAACGGTTACCAATACGGAGATCCCCCTAGACAGGATTCTTGAACAAATTGATCACTTTGCGGTCAGTTATTGAAGGCGTTTCATTGTGTAAGACTGCAGATCATATTGGTCGACCTGCCTATCATTAGACCACGCGTTAGTCTGTGCAAACTTAACTTTGCGTTTCAGCTTATCGCGTAAGAAAAATATCACGAGGCTGGATACGCCTAAACTATCAGATATATCAGTGGCAAAGAACTATCTAACTGCCCTATCTAATCCACTCGGACCCCATCCCGATAATATTGAGGAGCATTGAGCTCAAATACAAAACGCAATGTATCATTCTGGCCTGGAAAGCTGTGGTACATCCAAGCAAACAGGTTCCAAATGGATATCCGCTGCTACAGCCAAATTAATTGACCAACAGCGTACCTTACCCCCGGGGGAAAGATATGATGAACAGCGCAGGCAAATTCGCCACCATTTGAAGACCAGTCTCAAAACGGACCGAGAATCATGGTAGGAAGATAGGGTAAGCGAGATGGAAGCAGCCCAAGCAGTTGACAACACCCGCAAATTGTTCCAGCTCATACGCTCCACGGGACACCGAATGCTCAGCTTGAGCGAACTCATCACGGAAGCAAATGGGTCGTTGATTACCAACAGCGAAAGGCGAATGGACCGCTGGAGAGAATATTTCGCTAGCCAATTCAATCAACCGCGACCACTCTCTGTTGTTCAGCCAAGTGGCTCCAACGCTCAGTGGCCGGCCCCACAGGGACCACCTACAGAGGCAGAAATTCGCTAACACACAATGAAGCTTGAACGACGCAAGTTTCCTGGTTTAGACGAGCTACCAGCCGAACTATTCTTTGAAGGTGTCGACGTTTTGTGCAGTGATCTGTCAGTGCTTTTCAAGCGATCTGGATCGAGGAAACCATACCCAGCGCGTCGGGACCGTCAGCAATCGTCTCAGTGTTCAAGATAGGGTCAAGGAAATAGGGCGGTAATCACAGGGCTATCAGTCATATACCGGTGGTTTTTAAACTGTTTGCATCAATCAACCTGACCAGGCTTAATAGCTACCAAGAAGCAGAGTATCGAGAAGTACAGGCTGGTTTGAGAGGATGACGCGGGTGTGTGGACCAAATCTTCACGCTCCGCCAAATTTTGGAGCAACGTTTCCAATACGAAAGTCCAACAATAATCGTCTTTCTTGACATACGAGCAGCCTTTGGTTTCATTGACAGAACCGCTCTCTGGGACTGTCTCATTCGTTATGGAGTCCCACCAAAGTACATAATCCTGCTCAAGAAGCTGTACTGCCACACCACCGGCAGAGTAAAAGCCTATGGTAATTTATTCAAGCAGTTTAACATTTTCAGCGGGGTTCGTCAAGGATGTCCGATCTCCCCATTCCTATTTCACCTTGCGATTGACGATGTTATGCAGGCAGCAACAGCCCAGCTAACGAATTGTGGGATCGACCTGCTTCCCGGTCAGAGAGTTATGGATCTGCACTATGCTCACATCATTGCTCTCCACGGAGGATGCTTGCGCCATACGGAGCGCTTCCGATCTACTTGTTGATCAGTTGTGGCTGTATGGATTACATTTCTTTCCGTCAAAATGCTAAGTGTTCCTACAGGATTGGACAGACCTAACACTTGATTTGACGATCGAAAACCATAAACTGAAAGTGACTGACAGATTCGCCCACCTATGGAGCTGCATCACCACTGGGGGCGATATTAAACCTGAAATCACAGCACGGATTGCAAGTGCACGCCATGCTTTCGCTATGCTACGGCATCTGTGGCGTTGACGCGATTTTCGATTACGCTCGGAAGACAGAGTGTACCAGGCCACCGTACGAGCAGTTTTACTGTATGGCTACGAGACGTGGACGCTGCGACAACCCGATATTCAACGATTATCGACGTTTGATCATCACTGCACGCGAAGTATAGCTCGTTTAAGCTGGCAACAGAAAGTCAAAAATGATGACGTCAGAAGGCCAATCCTCTGCAATCGCTCTGTGCCACTCTGCGATCATATATCCATGTGTCAGCGGAGATGGCTGGGGCACGTTCTCCGCATGGATGAGCGACGCCTTTCTCGCCTGGCTGCTTTTGCTGATGCTGGATCTGATTGAAAAAGTCGCCGTGGCGGACATAGGAATACCTAGCAGAAGACCCTCAAGCGTCTCACAGCCCCACTAGCCATCGTGGGAACATCGCGCTTACCCGGGTTGGGTCCGAAGGACCGTGAAGATATGTGGCTGATTATACTTAGTGTGATGGCATAAGAAAGGAACCAGTAACGAGAATCCTGCCGTGCTTCTGTTCCCGTTTATCAATGACCCTCCTCCCTCTGTTATTCCAAAAAAGACAAAAAAGATCAAAAACGGCATCTGTAAACAGACAGACAAAAAAAACCCACCTCTTTTTTCTTTTTTCTTTCATCATGATTACCTTCTTCTAGTATATGTGTTGGCAATCGTCTGTGTGATAATAATAATTATATAATGATATCTTAATCATAAATATATTTACAACCAAGACTTTACTACGTATCATGCAAACTATATAACTCTCTATTAACTCAGTTTGTTTCGGGACAAATGATGCAATTAGATTCACCAAAGCGAATGCGTTTTAAAAATAAACAATTCACCTTAATCTAAAAACACGGAATGAGAAAACTTCAAAATCAGTATATGAATACGAAAGAATGCTTCGCTGTTTGAAATTAATGATCTGAAGTATGACAAAAGCATATGTTGAGTGTTGGAATTTGGGCTATGCGCACCACAGTGTATGGTATTTGTCAATGTTAGTCAACTTTATCATATTATTATTAAGCTGATTTTCTTGTTCCATATTACCGAACAGATTTCCATTGACACGTTTTACACTAATTTTTTGAGGCTATGACAAATAGCGTCTTTTAAGACAGGCATCGAATGGATCATTGTGTATGCATGTTGAACAAATTCATAGTAACAGTACTGCATTCCAGATTTAGAATGAGAATCAGTTCGCATCCTCGGCTGCTTGGTTATGCTAATTGTTGTATAAATTTTGCACGGCAATCTCGAAACAATACTTCCGAGTATCTCCAAGACATACCTTTTTAACTATGTGGTTTCACTATATTTGCTACGAAGTTTTTCTTAGTCGTGTCACTTGCAAGGCAGTCACGACGACCTGAAACATTTTTAAAATTCTGTTCGCTGTATTTTATTATCCTCCTGTTCCTCCTTAAATTAGGCTTCGTGAAAATATTTGCATTTTAGATACAGAATAGGAATCTGATCGCATTCTCGGCTGCTTGTCCATGCTAACAAAATATATGATAGATTTTTATAAAACTCATCTATGTATATAAAATGTATATAAAATGCATACATACAAATAAGGATAAATTTTTAAGTAGGTTTATTTGAAACGATCCAATTTGGAGATATGTAATGAGTTTCCATGTGTCCCAAGTGTTTTCCTCCAATACTATGATTACAAACACGCTAAACAAATGTACCGTCTTTATTTCTGGATAACGGCATCTTGATAAAAATTTTCCTCAATAAGAATGAATGTAAGAATCTTGCAAATTTGCTTGATTATACCGTCTCGAAATTCACATGTTGAACTTGGGTTACAATTTAACAAAATAACCAGGTAATCGCGATCATTGATATATGTGAATAACATTTCCGCTTAATACTAAATTCATTTCAATTAAATTAAAGTTCAATGGTTCAAAAAGCATATAACCTTACTTAAGTTCTCTTTAAGAGTGACCATTTCTGTGATGTTTTTTGAAAGATCATGACTACAGTAAAGCAGTCGATATTTAAATGCCAAGATCATCCGATCAGATGACACAGTCTGCAGCCAGTGAGGCACCAGACAGTTAAATGCTCGTGTAGACGTGATCTACATTTTGCAGCATAGATTAACACTAATCTGACTGCAGCTCAAATACAAGACCAAGATAATGTTTGCCTCAATAACAACCTCATTTTATTTGATTTCATTTGAAGATATCTTCGACATTTGGACGAGCTTGCGCACCATTTAAAATTTTCAAGTAATACAAAAACAGATCGAAGCGTTGCACACGTGTTCCATACCATTCTGCCTACCCTCCAGCACCCCAATATGTGAAAAGTTAAAGCATGATAAATCCTTGTAATTTGCATACTCTTTTTGATCTCAGCTACTCTTATGAGTAACAGAAAAGCAAGTGCTTGATGTGTGGGTTTACGGTAGCTTGAATTCTTCAGGGAGGTTATTTGGTTTATAAAATGTTCTGCTAAAGCTCATAGCCTAATGGGGCGGTCTTCGTTAGTTTCACAAAGCAATTACTCCTACGTATAATTAAACAATCTAACACCTTAAAAATGGCGCACGTTGTTCAAACATAGTAGTCATGGTTACAAAAGGACCTGGCTTTGCTGCAAAAGCTATAACGCGCGCTTTGAAACTGGTGTTTGGAGTATACAACAGGCCATACGAGGATCAGTTTGCAACTCTGAACATATTAGACTTTTTGTACCGTCTTGTCAGAGATAACTTGATTCATCTGTTTCATATTCTGCTTAAGGTGTTTCCTCTAAATGAACAACTGTTTCATCGGCAGGAAGCGCAAGGTAGCCGATCACATGATTACAAGTTCATTATTCCACACTATAGATCAAATTGTTGAATGTTCTTTGTTCATATTTGCGATAGTTTTGTAGGATCTCTCTGACCCCATAAACATGCTTGAGCTTGGTGCACAAATGATATGTTATGCACCAAGCCTAAACATGTGAAAGGCTAAACTTGACAAATATATGTTAACATTTTAAATCTCTCACCTCAATAAATAAGCACACTTGGTGTATTAACAAATCAACTTTGTTGTTTCTATCACTTCTCGATTGATTTAATCGATGGTTCTCTTGAAGTATTTGTGCAGAGAGACATAAACTCTTTGAATTACTTTGAACCTCATTAGTTATATTTTAAACTCGAATTTGGCATGGTGAAAAAACTTGCATGAGGAATGGAGAGAGTTGGGTTTTGAAATAACAACGATGTCCCTACAATATGCTGCAACGTGCACCTTTAGAATCACTTATTCGAATACATGTGTCGTGCAGCTAGAATAGAAGCACGAAGAAAAATGTCGTAAACGTTAACACATTTAGTAGATAAACTCACAATATGATTGAATTTCTAAACTTTGAGCACCGTGGAAAAGTAATGAATTACGGCCTAACTGAAGGAAGTTTGCAAACAAAATTTCAAAATCACTTGATTTCATTTGGTACTAGATTATCACTTCGGAATCCACTCTCAACAATCCAAGAAACCACACAAACTTTAAATGAAACATTTATCAGAAAATTGTTTAATTATGCCAGATCTCATAACAGTTATTTAAAATGATATATAATCTACTTTGCAGCTCGATATCCAACAAGTAATTAGCTTGAGCAATAAAATAACTTTTTGAATATTATTACCATAAATCAGAATGTTCTTAATATGGTTCTGACCCTATTCTTCTGTTTGTAAGTTGAATATGAGAAAAGGTATTACGATTCCTGCTTCCGAATAATAAGGTACACGAAACAGATCCGATTTGGCCAGGTGAACAATCGTGTTAACGAAACAATTGACAATGATATGAAATTAATAGCTCAATCGTTAATACTAACTAAATGTTAAAATATAACATCAATGTTTTGTTCGCTAGTAGACACAACGCCCGTAGTGACTATTATCTTGAACGAGAAAGTGACAGCGTTCTGAAAGTTTAAAAGTGCTGAAAGCTGAACACTGACATCCTACTTGAACTGCTGAAAATAATGTTCAGCTTGCTGTTAGGCGGTGTACAAATGACTATTGAAATGAAATTATACTAGTGTATCGGGAATTCATAATTTTTACGGTATGCATGCTTAGAATAACAGACTCGTCAGAAACAACAAATGTATAATATCTTCTATGATTTCACTATATTTTAGCCTCATTGAAAAACGTGTTAGAAGATAAAAGATTTGTTGAGCACTTCTGATATCTCTTTAATGGGGATAGATCGTTGCTGTCAAAGTTAACTAAACTTACTGAGCCTACACCAAGCATTTAACAAATTGTTACTCTCCCTACCTTTGACGAGTTGCACATAAAAATCAATAGCTTGGCCAGTGGAAAATGCGTTTAGCGAAAAAGCTATTACACCACAGCTCTACAAGTATTATGAGAGAGAATTTCTACTGCAACTCAACCGTTTACTTCCTATATGCGGGTTAGATGAATCTGCAAAACCCCAAAGAAATCAACAAGCCAATAATAATATATCGCAATTATCAATTTGATACATTCGTTGTAGCGCAACCAACAAGCGATTAGTTGAATCATTACCAATAACTATGAAATCGCGACTGAGATATTCGTTTCCACAAGCGACCCAAGACGTATTTTATGAAATTACTGATAATTGCAATTGCAATTGTTGAGGTCATTCGTAAGTTGCATAATTGTTCAACCATACAAATATGAATATATTTATATGCCAAATTTTATTCGATAATTTCTAAGGGATGATATAATGTCTGTATCTGGCGAGCGAAAAAATCTTTAGATTACGAAATCAGTCAAGAGCTGCTTGCGGCATGTATCGTTAAATCATGGCGCGAATGCATGTTTGCGTGTGTTTAAGATATGCCGTCAGTCTGGCAACACATTGGATGCTGAAATATTAGAAATAAAATGCGGGCGTGTGAATGCAGCTGCGAACGATTGATGAATAGTTTCAGCATTAGCTACGTTTTGTTATATGCAGCATCTACGGTGAGCAGATACATATTGCGCGACGAAGTATGCAATATAGAATTGAATTATCTTCGTGACTAACTAGGTCCAATAAGGGCATGGAAAATCGCTTTTTACTAGACACTATGTAACATCATTTTCAAGATTTAATGTACTTGCGGTTCAAGCTTATTTGATTTTGTTTATCATGCATAAAATTTAATTATAATCATTGTTTAAACAGGTAGAAACACGATTTGCTATGGTGAGTTTTATTGAACGATATTTTATAAAGTTCATGAGTTAACAATCATATTCATGAGATAATTGATCAAACTCAATATACAATAATATAAGATCAGACAACTGACATTACTTCGATATACATGGCAAACAATAGCTTTTCAATAATGCTATTATACCTTATTATCAGAGCAGTGTTTGACTCAATAAAATAGAATCGTGCAATTTGTGAATACATATTTACCAAAGATTGTTGATACAATAAATTGCAATACAGTTAGTTCCGATCGTGTGTTTATAACGGACAGAATTATGCGCAATTCCTTCCGGTTACGTTGTTGAATACAGCCATATGCATCTACACCACTCATCCAACATTTGCGATTATCACCCAGATCGTTAGACGAACGATATCAAATCAACGATATCCTTGGTGGAAAACTGACAAGTGTCCGTTATTTAATAGATATTACAATATTTCTGCCGTTATTGTTGGCGAAATATTCTGTAAATACTGAAGATAACAATATCACGGAAATTTAATTATTCAAATTAGTATCCCAAACTCGCTCGTAAATTAGTATTATTTGTTCTGAGTTTCCAGGCTGTTGGCACCAGGCCATCATTGAGCAAATTATTAATCAAGTTGAATGATTTATTTCTGAACTACTTAAGGGGATGTTTTCCTGTAAAACATCCCCATGAAATTCTTCTAATTTATCACCGTTCTCCTCAACGGATTTAGTAAAACCAGACGATGTTTTTAATGCAAAACCCTTCGTTTACTATTTGTTTCCTCATTTACGAAACGCAGTCTTGTAAATTGTGGATATGAATTTATTTTATTGGTACTCTTATGAAACTCTAATGCTATTTCCCTTTGATTTATTCATGTTTTAGTTCTGCTTTCTTATTTTCAATTTATTAAGTTGTGAGGCCTTGCATAGATCGAATATTAAATGTTCGTTCAGACTAGATTCCAGGTGCTGTAATTGAGAATGCCTATATGTATTCGGATCGAAGAATTCCAGGTAGCCATCAAGTGCGATTTAGTTTGCCAAACACAGCCAGGTAGTTCAACATTCCGACTCATTTATGTCGGTCACATTTGCGCCTAGGGCTATAAACGTACGTCAATATTGAGACAACAGAATTGCTTCGTTCGTTTGGTGGTTTATTAAAATTAATATTTACAACGGTACAATCTGATCTTAGTATCAAATCCAAGGTAAAATGTCAGTTTGTTCTCAGCATATGAGTTATTCTAATAACGTGGTTATTAGCAAGTACTTACATGTGCTTACTTTTTTCTCGAAAGTAACTGATTACTTTCAAAATAATATATGAGAGCGATAATATTGAGGCGCTCAAATAATTTTGAAATCGAAGATAACGAAATAACGACTCGGATATTTGCTACATCGGAACCATGTTCCGCTTTAAAAATATTAGTCATTATCTCACGATTCTAATCGGTAGAAATCACGCCATTTGCAACTGTTTGTTTAAACAAGCATCTTAGTGAATTGAAGAGCAACTGCGCAAACTACTTTATATGGGTGGCGTTATTTGTTTATCGAATTAGACCTTACGGTTTGTTGATGAATTGTATCAACAAAACCATTGTTTTACTTTTTGAAACATTGGTTAGAAGGGTAAATTGCAAGTTCTTGAAACTAAATACAGATAAACAAAAGTGAATTATTCCAAGCAGATTAACGTGCAGTCTTTATTCCTCAATCTGCCGCGGTCTCGTTCGCAAATCCTGGAATTTACTGAGAGCGTTTATTACTCAAGTGATTGGAAACCTCGGGGTTGAACGTCCTCATGCGTTGTTGGTAGTACAAGACATCTCGAAAGAAAAATCAGTTTACTTTATCAGTCATTATACCGATTTCATCGCAAGTTAAGCAGATTGCTGGTTTCCTGTTCACAGTAAATCGAATTATGATCATCACTCAACTACAGCTTTTTAATCCGTCCGAATGTTTTGTTGCATAATTTCTTCGTATTGGTTGAAGGAGATATACAAATTAACCGGGTGGACATTCGTAGGCAACATTAACAAAGTAGTGTTTATTGTGTGTTTGTGTAACATTTCACGTAAAGTAAATCGGTCCGAGGTATAATGTATTGCATGCAATGTTGACAAAAACAGGAATATCGTTTAATAACTCACTAAGTACGCATTGAGGAAGTGTTCTGGGTGAAATTTAATGCCCTGGATATTCGATAAATTGAAGACAACGATAATCAACAAGTATATCTGAAAGTAGCCAAGCGAATCATTTCAAGTTGGGATGTAGTGTAATCTCTCTCTGTGGTGCCATATGTTACTCCTGCAACGCAGTGTATGCATTTTACCAATCGGAGTGAATACCAGAGTTTATACCGTAAATCTTTTTCTGAATCCGTAATCTCACTACACAAAATGATCTCACTATATTACAATGCTACTAAACATCCATTCATTTCAAGGACATGGCGAAAAAGTGTCCTGTCGGGTAATTTTAGTTCACTATTTGATTAGTGAGACTACTGCCAAGTACCATTTACAGGGAAATGTTTGATGAATATTTCCTTAAAATACAGACGGTTCATTGATTTTGTTGCGCAACCATCGTGCATTTGTAAACAGACATTTTATAGACGTTTGATCGCAACCAGTACATTACACTAGGAAGGACATTGCTTTTTAGTTAACATTAATATTCTAAACTTTTATTTTATTGTGTGTTGCTACTCAATCGCCATTAATTAAAATAGGTTGCAATAAAGGAAATCACTTTATGAAATGTTGTTTATTGCAAAATCACAGGAGATATCCAACAACAGCGTTTTTCATGATCATAATATTCACAATAACTTCAATTCATATCAATTGGTCTAAAGTGCATATAGATTTACAAAACACACATAATTATATCTGAATAAATCATTTGACAAACAAACATGCTGGCAAGCACAAACGAGATTTTTCTTACTCACTGAGCAGGTCATAATCGATAAAATCCCAAAGGGAAGGTCATGATTTCTTGTTCTTAGCGGGGACACACTAAGACCCATGGACGTAGGACACATACCATCCTTGAATTCACATGTTAAGAAGTGAAAGGGCTTCATAATTTCCATTGAATATGTTTTGATTTGGGAGTGTACAGCATAATAGTGAAGTCCGTTCCAAGCATAACAAAATGACACGGCAAAACATATGCTGTGCATTTGAGTCGTGAGTGATGTACAGTCATAGTAATAATGCGACCTCACCATCATTGTGAATCAATTATATTAAATGAGCATTGTAGAGGATATTAAAGATTCATAAAATATTATAAACCTTAATCAAATCCACTTTTAGCCAACGATGTGGATCATAAAATAAAATTAGATTATGTTTTCGTTCGTTCAATAGATTTTGGCTGAAACCTTCGAAACATTTAGTAGCTCGATTGTGCATAGTGAGCACAGTCGCAGATACGTTTTAAACATTAACGACCAGGCTTCCACTGATTACCCTGTCGTTGTTCGGATATACGCAATTATTATACCGAAAATTGAGTGTTCTTAGACCCTCACAAACCATTTCATCAATAGAGAACATTTTCATAATTATGTATTTGCAGTCTCTGGACATCCCAAAGGGTTTTGCAAATTAAAACATGTATTTCCTTTCGTTATATTGTCAATTATAGACAATTCGATTAAAAGGAATATTGAATCGTCATTTATTTGCCAATGTTGAATATGCGACAGTTTCGGAAATTGATGAATATACGATTTTTTGAGGATCAAGCGCGGGGTTGTCATAATACTTCTGGAGCAGTTCGCACTTACCAGCGACCACAATTTAATGTCGTCTGCTAACATTACGATCTTACAATTAATGAGAGCGTGTATGTAAATGGCATAGTTAAAAGTTCAGAGGACGGATCCAAGGCGTACTCAACTTGTAACTCTCACCGACTTCAACAAAGCACTGTTATGATGATTGAGGTCATTTTCGAAATACGCTGATAGTCTTTCAGCGATACCACAAAGTTTTAGATTTTGCAAGACAATAGTGTGGTGTATGTCATCGAAGTTATTTCCCATATCTAAATAACACCCATGGATTTTAACCCCAACATTTACTGCTCATGTACAATCAAAATCCTAAGACGGAGCTTAGTTTGGCAGGATCATCCTAGATCCGGTCTACCCTGTACAATTCAGCTCATTGTCTTATAGATATGTGATAAATTTTGTCAGCACTGTCCAATATAAATGGAATTTTTCGTTATAAAGTGTGTCATATTTGTGCCGGAACCATGCTAATCCTGACTCTGTTGTACCAATTTTACAAACCCCATGCCAAAGCGATGGGAGGCTATTGAACACATATAGCACTGTCATTCATTTTTATCATTCAATTTGTTTGATTAGGCAAAATACAATTATTTATATCTTATCTCGAATACATGCTAATCACAACACTTCTCGATTTAACTGAATATTATTGCAGCGACTCTTCCTTTTTTCGGTAACGTTTCATGTGAGTCTATTTATGATTTCACATAATCGAAAAGAAAAGTTATTCAAAAGATTAAATTACCGAAACAGGATTTATCAAAGTATTTTTTTTAACGATTTACAATAAATGGTTATTAGATTACATTCATTCAACAACCAAACAAATAGTGTCATTAAGTTTTACAGGAAAAGTACCAGATATGACACCGATAAAATATTATTTTTAAGATAAACATTAATTATGGATTAACGACTGCTTTAAAACATGTTGAAGTTATACAAGGTTATATTTGTATGCCAACTGTTATATGGGGTTCGTACAACGAACCACGATGTTCAGACACAGAATCACGAAGTGATTCTTAATCGAAGCACTCAAGGCGCTTATGGATGACCAATGTAATGTGTTCCTCACATCCCCATCCCTTATACACCACTACCGGTTTCAGGCTGTTTGCCATCGTCGGGTGGAGACAATACGATCAGATTCAGTGAGCCTTAAAAGTGGTGTTTAAGTGATGTTAAAGTTATTGTTCGCCTTTCAAAGAAATGCAACTATGAGCGGATATAACGCAAATGTTATTAATTTGATGCATGGTTTATTAGATTAACTAGAGGGGTCATACATTAATTCTTCAGTAGAAATTACTGAGCAAGGACTGAAACACTGATAAACTTAATATTAATTCATTAATTGTTAGATTATGTTTACTGAGGTAACTCTCATGTGTTATTATTTTGTTTGCGTATTTAAATGTATTAGAAAGAACAGCAAAGTTTTATTCTTGGTTGGTTTACAGGTCAAGTTGAAAGCGGCGGTAAAGGTAATTGCACCATCGCGATATGAATGATATATTTCTCATGAACCATATACTTGCATTGCCGCCAGGACGAGATTCTTAAATTCGTGACCCAAATCGGAATGTACTGCTTGATTCGTAATAGCCTTGAACTAATACGCGAATGCGAAATATAAATTCAGACATACATTCTCGATACATAAGCGAACGTTTGCAATCACCGAACGTTTTGTGACAGTAAACATAATATATAACATTTAATATTGATCGGATCTACGAAGCGACTCATTGAATATAATAAAAAGACCACTAAGGCGTTACGGTATCAATTCTAACGTGAATTATAATAGACTTAACGATTACGGTATTCTAAATGTTCGGCTAACGAATGATTTTCTTTGGCTATACTTTATACTTACTTTATACTTTATACCTAAGTCTGTTTGTCTATCAACAGAACTGCAGGGATACGCATTAACAATTTGTACAATCATTTTGCGGGAGAGATAGGTGTATTTGAGTCATAAATGTCTTGACAATTAACCAACAGGTATCCTTTATATATTCAGTCAGAGGTGACCAGTCCTCAACCTTGTAAACAATACTAGACAATGCTTCCCATTCATTACATAGTTCTAGTTATTACTGGATAATATTTCGGTTATTTTTAGATCCATGACAATGACAAACAGCATTTAGATCGCGTGTTTTATTTTTCCGCTTGTCGCTTGTCCAGTAAGGTTTGCAAACATATCGTTCACGCAAAATGAGTTTCGGACCATCTTAGCCGGGGTAGGGTTGTCATGTTATTTGTTTTTATTTGATGCCAGATTTTAAGTGTGACATCTGCCGGTAGAGTGGTTGATGAATGGATCTAAGTCGTTGATCTGGCAGTTGTCCAAATGTAGCTGATAATGTATGATGGTGATTGCTCGGCCTGACTTCAAAGGAACATATTTTATGAAGACGATCTTCACTAGCGAACTGTCATCTTTTATTATGATAAAGAACAATAAATAAAATGAAGCGATGCGCAATTGATTACCCTATATTGGAATCTTGCTGCAAATTCATTTAACACTTTGATGCGTATATTCACCTCCTCCGAGCATCAACGATGGTTCTTGCTCAAGGCCTTGCGTCAGTGTGGTGTGGACATTAGTGTTATGTGCTGATTTCAGACGCCTGATGAATATTATGCAGTCAAAGGAATTATCTGTATATCAACAACGTGTAAAAGGGTTTTTATACTCAATTGCTATCGGCATGATGTGCCAGAAAGACGGTGGATACATCAATCACGAAGAACAGGCAACAAAATCGGATGAAGCACATGAATGTTTTCTATTCCATCATGTTATTCACTATCTGTTTAAAAGTGCGCCCACATGGATTCTGCGATTGTTTAACTAGCGTCACTCATCAAACTATGCTTCACTAATGTTGATTGGCGGTGAAATCCAAGGTTGTCTTTGCAGGAACGGTTTGGTGGTAAGCTTTGACTACAAAATTTGATCTTAATTTGCGAGCCAAATATAGACTATGATCACCAAATCCAGCCTCTGACCTGCTTGCGTGGTGCAGAGTAGCATAGCAAAATTGATTTTCGACATAATGTGTGAATGCTGCTGAATTGCGGCACAAAAACTGTTTGATTCTTGTAGGTGGTCCACTCTCTTGCGGCTATATCTAGTCATCTGGAATATTTTAAGTGCCAATCTCGTTAACAACTCAAGTTTAAGTTAGATCCGTCCGGTGAATTTGAATTCAACAAAGGTCTGATAATTACTGGGAGGAAGTAATCGCCAAAGTTTACAGTAACTCATTGGGATCCCATGTTGTCAATATAAGGGAACACTTGTTTGATAAGGAACAGCTAGTTATCTATTTTAAATTACCCTGTTGTACATTGCAACATACAGAAAGACGAGATTTTATTTCGCTTCATGGGCGAGTTACAGTTAGAAAGCAGGTCTTCAGGCGAACCGTACTAGCGTTTTAGATATGTTTTAAAACATATATAGAAGGTAACATAATTAACCCAATGTTATGAGGAGAGTTTTCCTATAACAAATCACTTGTGCGGCACTATGTGAAGCCTCACTTCAACACCGAGGAAGATTAGAAACCTAGATTTCCTAATGAAGGCAGATAACCGCTGAGGTGTGTAAATAAAGGGTGATCGACTGAATGCTGCAGAACGCTGTGAGTGGTGTGTGTGTGATTGTCAATCAGAAATCGGAATGTTCATTAATTTTTTAAAACTGATTACCATGAAACCTGCATGCTCTGGTAAATAAGTTGTCATCGACAAAAATATCAATAAAATCAACAGTTTGAATTTTGCAACATCTTCCGTACAATCGAGATAAAGAATATATCTTTATTACATCACAATCATGTGTGGAATCGAATTCCTATCACAGGTAGCTAAGTAAAACTCGCTTATGGCATCAACGGTTGTTAGCTCAGATAGAGTAAGCGTGAAAACGTGGGTTGTAGGTCAATTCGTAGCAAAACATGAGAATGCATTTTCATCTGTGAATGCAGTCAGAGCATGAAACAAATTCGACGTTATCGTTTTCGTCGATTGCCCAACAAAACTTCACAAATGTGAATAAAAACATTATTCATAACCTCAAATTTGCGGGAAATTCAGCATGTTTTCTGTTGAATCACTGTGTATTAAATACAATGAACAACTTGAAGAGTAAATAGGTATTACGAAAAACGATAATTCAACACAAAGTCGTCAGAATTGTCTTTGACCGCATATACAATTGTGCAGTGACTAAAGGTAGAAGGTGAACGTTCGAAATTGAAACGTAAACGGATAGAAATAAAAAAGGATCAATACAGTTCATGCAAGAATAGGGTAACAACAAAATCATATTCACTGGTCTCGTAAAAGCGAGTATGCATTCTCGACAATAGCTTTCTTTGAATGACAGCTTTCTAGTATAAAATATCTCGTTAATGATGAAAACTTCGCCGATTCGTCAATTAAGTAAGTCGATGTGAATTATCTATGATATAGATTCTGTATAAGATTTGATTCAGGTGCAGGAAAGACGTAATGGCGATCGGTGAGAAACCATGAAAAAAAGCGTTTATCATTACTGCTCTTATGTATGCATTCATGATCTCCTATGACAACAATGTCACAAATACTCAATAGAGTATATTGAGGACACGTATTGTTTTTTTAAAAACAGTATTAGTTTCAAATGAGGTTTGTGTGTAATAGCATATTCTGACTCTCAAATGTTTATATTCTTTGCAATTTTCACGGACATCTGAACAATTTCTTACGTGACACTACTTGTTTACTGGTATTCATGAGCCCGCATTTGTTCACTTATATCATCTTGTTCTTCTAAGAGCGAATGTAATTCGAATTAAGATCGTTTTGTTTCAACTAACAGACTTCTAAGTTACGGTTGCAAATCATTGTAGCGGGGGTTATTTTGCGAGCCATTCTGTACATTGCGTTCATATGAGCGGAGTTATTCCATAGACCACGGATAATAACCGCTTTAGATAAAAAAATATTGAACAAAGGTCTGATTGTTCCTCACTATCTGATAAAGTTATTGTCTGTCAAGCAGACCAATTTACGGCCGCAACCCAAGGATTCACATTGGCTGTATTTCAGGCGTTAGAGGATTTTAGTGTTGAAATCAATAGGTTTTCGGATGTACCATTTTTTCACTCATGTTAATTAGTAAATGGAATGTTTCTCACTTATTCTATTCTGGGTTTCATCGATGCTATGAGAGGCGAAATTTGAAATTTTTAAATACTTTCTTGGTCAGTATAATGGTTTGAAATCGAAACGTTGTCTAGACGTCTCGATCAAAATGTACAGCCAATTTCGTTCAAATTATTAAGATAAAATAATTCTTATACTTAAATGTCATGTACCAGGCTGGATTACGGCTCGATTTAACTCGTTCTTTACAGAGTCTAAATAGACGCCATAACGTCCATACAATAAGCTTTGTTTTCTGTCATATTTTATTACTCTAGCTTGACATATATGGTAAAATATTATGTTTAAGTCTTCAATTTTTCCAGTCGAAACTTCGCTATCAACGTCATGTTGATTACTAGTCACAAAAAGTCGGGTCTGCGATATCATGTATTAAATACGCAATTTTCCTCCTCTCAAAATCTATGTACCGATTCGTGTTTGTTCGTTAATAAGCACAAACGCCATCTAAAATATCTTCAATACAGCTACATAGTAAACGTTTAGCAAATTATGGAATCTAAAAATTCGGAGGGGTATGCACAATTTACTGACTTGATCACATCCTAAGACCTAATAAATACTCTCTCTGTATTCTTTTCATTTGTGAGATTTTCAATGCCCAGTATCAAGGAAAAATAACCTGAAAATCTTTGGAATATGAATCTTCATGATGCATACATTATCTTTATTTTTTATATTTTTTATACATAACAATATTTGTTATACATCTACAGACTGGTTGTTAAGAATAACCGTTTTGGAACAGAAGAAATGTGAGCTTCAAACATTTACTAACCCTAATAATCAGATAATGTTTGAATACAAGTAAATGCGGTAGCAAAATTAGAAGACATTGAGCTACGTTATTCAGTTAGATTTCTAAATGTTTTGAATTGTGGACTGGTGTTGAACAAGAGTTTTCAAATGAAATGCAGGACATCACACTCCGGCAATAAACACGAATATAAAGTGTCCAAATTTGATACGAAGTCCATTGCGAACACTTAATAGTTCGGATTTCTGAAGGATCGCATAAGAAGTGTTAGAAAAAAACAATATTCGGAAAGATGAGAAAATGATCAGCGTCAGCCGCAATCAAATAATATGCAATTCGTTAATGCCGGTAAAATGTGAACTGCGCCTCGACATATCAAATTGTACCGCGTAACACCAAATCGATAGACAAATCAGATGGAATTGACAACCGGGACGGAGTTGCATCACGATGGGGTCGTTTTAGCATGCATACACATGATATATATGGATAAAATACTTTGTGTTGTAAATAATAATCGCGTTTGCCCAATATGTTTTGTTGGTTTTTTGGGAATCATAATAAACGCGATTAGCGTTCCACATATTTTCTTAAGAAATGAATTGATACGCAATCTTCACGTGATTGATGTTGTACATGCAAGCAATGCCACCGTTTAATTTCATTTATTAATAAACTAACGCTATGTAAATGATAAAAGGTTAGTGCAAGTGTATTTGAAATATTGTTTGAAGGATTTTCAGGATTTCATTCAAACCTTTCTTTTAGCCAACACGGAAAACGTTTAATGTTTCATATATAGCTCAATAGGAGCTCGTTAAACTTAACACTCATGCATGAAATTAAAAAATAGTGTTTCAATTGACTATTCGGCCTAGACTCATAAATATGTTACTCAAAAATAAGCGTCGAGATAAATTATACTCGAGTGATAAATATTAATACTAAAGTAAATCATACAATTCTTCGCAGTTAAGACGATTTCAAATGCTTTCGGAATTATTTGATTGCTGATCGTTATCGGTTCAAAAATTCAAGGTGCCCACATGTAAACAAAATAATGTTAGACCAGGTCTACATATGTATTCATCCGGACGTTTTCAGTCATTTAACAACACGGTGCAAATGCCCATCGTTATATGCTAGGCTGAGTCGCAGGTTAATTATCATGAAATTTTGCAGTAGCTTAAATACAATGGAAAACGATATGTATTTATTACACCAATAATTTCTATGATTTAACTAACTATCAACTATTTTAGCCTGCTACATCTACCGAGACACACGTAAGTTATTAAAATATGACAGAAGCATCATTCGTTTATTGGCAACACATCTAATTCATTAATAAGCTACATCATTTTGTATTGTCAAAAGCCAATGTTTTAACATGAGGTTATCATTTCAAATGGACATTTTGATTATCATGTTTCATTCTAAGATGTTCGAGTATAGTTGATTAATTTATCCGGAACGGAATAACTTACTATATGAGGATAACGATTTTGTAGTTATGTAAGCACTGAGCTCATTGGTTGAAAAATATTTATCGATAATTGAATCATACGATAATGATGTTTTCAAGCGATTATACATAATATATAGATATATATATAATATATAATATATATATGTCTTTTTCAACATCGTGTTCATATCACACCGCACGAAGTTAGCAATTATCTTTTCGCCTGAAATTGTAACTGACTTTATGCATATGCGTCATAGATTAATTTTGAAGTAGTCTAGAATATTTGCTTGCAACAGTTAGACCCAAAGTCTCGCTAACACTTTTGATGTTGATTCGAACACTCCAAAGATAGTTCAAACGGTAGTGATTTCTTGGTACATTTAAAATAGAATGTATATATAAATGGTTCAAATAAACATCGAAAGTTTTAGCGAAAGGTTTGGTCTAATTGTTGCAAACAAATATTTTAGATTACATCAAAATTAATCTATGACGCATATGCATAAATTCAGTTACAATTTCAGGCGAAAAGATAATTGCTAACTTCGATGTGGGTGACATGAACACAATGTTGAATAAGACATGTGCATTAAATTAGCCCTGGAATTCGATGCCAGTTTTCTCGGATCGTACGATTTTGAGCGTTTACTGATATGTCAACTTAGTTAAGCATAAACCACATTGTGTACTGGTCAATTGCGCAAACAAAATAAATGGTTGGCATTTGGTTCACTGATAACTTCCATATTTGGTTATACGTAAATGAATGAATGCATCAAGAGATACGTCGATGCTACGTCATTGGCACAATTGTGATCATGAATCAGCAGATTTTACAAGACATCTATGAATATTTTCAAGATACAAACAACGGTATAACGGTCACCAAGGAATTTAAATCTTTCAGAGACACCCTTTCGTATCTCAAATGTTTGGCGCTGTATGTAGAGAGATAGATAAGAACATAAGTATGTCCAAAATTCTTCTATATAGATACCGTCTTACTAAATCTCATGGCAAATCCGAATCAGTTTGGTAGCTTCGTCCAGTTTCCATGAGGTGAAACGTTTCTATCCAGCGATGAAAATGAACAAACATAATCCCGTTATGAATCAACTTGATGCTTCTTATGCAACAGTTAATAAAATGTTTCCGGAATTCTAAGTGATCAGTGTGAAATACGTATCCGCGAAATCATAGAAGATTGAAAAGTGATGCGTTGTTTTTCCCCTGAGTTAGAGACATATCAGAAGAAGGGCGTATAATCATTAACCTGTATTCCACACCTGCGTTTCATTTCATCTGTTGGGCACTGGTGCGTCTTGAGGCTAAGACCCATTTGACAAGAAAGAAAATTCGGCAACGATAGAATCAAATTGAAATGTGCCCACTTGTGCACGGTTAAACGCTCGTGAAAAAACGCGAATAATGTTTACTAGTGTTATTAATAATAATTGACGTAGAAGCAGTTTTAACTTTATATTTGGTTGTACAACTGCAGAACTCAAAGCACGACATCCGTTTTAATTGGTTGTCACCCAGACTTTATGATTTTTATTCCGTCGACATGATTAATGCCACGTTAATTGGTGCTATTTTTAAACAAATTCTTATCGGGCTTACCATTGCTGTATCTTTGTCACCATAAGTCATCACTATATGCCGCTTGTTTTGCAGCCTACAAAGTGCTGTTCGATCTTGCATGTCAAGATTGTCCTTCACTCATTCCTGATTTGTTATAACACCAACTTTGCAGTTTCATGATTGATGAGCTCTTTCACTAGAAATCGCGCTCATGGATGCTTTTAAGCAAGGTATCAGTTTGCCGATGTTAAACAATGTCTTATTTATAGCATACACAAACCCTCGATCAACAGTCTTTGTCAGGACTATTGTTGTTTGGCCCGTCAGCAAATCGTTCTAATGTATTTTACGTACATTGACACTCATAATATATGAAAACACTTTCAAGAAACATGAAGACAATAGGAAGGGGTGTCCTTACTCTCACTTTTGGTCAGATGATGCTTATATATCAGTAGCAACACGTTACCCAAAGTAATCTTTCGGAGTGCTTGCGAATAACTTTCCATGCGATTTTTATTAGAAATTGCAATTCTCAATAACCTTTCCGGTTTACATGAAACAGGGATATACATCACAGTCGCATTATGTCGGATTAAAAATCCTAAACATGTAATAAATCAATAAATAAATAAAATAATAAATAATAAATAATAAATAATAAATAAAATAATAAATCAATACATGTCTAACTATTTTCAATAAATTCGATCATATCAATAATAAATACCTCAATATGCTCAAAGTAAACCTTTGAATTGCAAAAATAGGGTAAGAAATTGCTAGCCCCGATATTGTTGAAAACACATAGGCTGCACTCACGTGATTGGGATTTACGTTTCTGCGGCTTTTCCGTTGATTAGTACTAATTTGCATTATTCTTGTTGTTAATTCCTCAAACCTTTGCTACATATAGTTAAAGACAGGATTTGTGAGTTTCCTTAGTATTTACCATTGAGCAACTTTTGCAAGCATTTTCTGCCTACTATAGATAGCGTCCACTCAGTTAAGTATTCTCGTTCAGCAACGCACATTCTTTGAGTTCAAAAATCTAATTTAGTTCGCAAAATTACCATATATACAGGAATGAAGTCATTTTCGGCATGGAAAAATGAGCGCAAACTAGAGTGTTCCCCACAAGTCTTGTTTTCAGATTCTGCATTTTCGTTAGACCATTTTGCATTTAACTACTCTTTTTATTCATTCGGCTAAAAAGGGATAGGACGTCTTACGCCTACTAAAATTGGTGTACTCTAATTTCATTTTATGCGATTAATTGATTACTAATTTACAGCAAACTCAGAGAAAACCGATTTCAGAATAATTTGACAAGCAGAACTGGGGAAATGCAAAAACGTGTAACATATCTTATAATATCATATTTTATCACTTATGGTTTCGTTCTTTTTGGACTCATAATGTAGGTACAGTTAGATCAGGATCAAAATGCGCTTGAAACAGTGAAGGAAGGGTACACTAGTAGCGCTTGCATGCCACTGTTGGAAAAGGCTGGCAGGACCAACCTGTTCAATCACATGTATCCAAGCACATGTTTATAGTCCCTAGATAAACCTTTTAAACAGCACGAAACCGGTCCATGTGGTGTGATGGAAACACATGCAAATGAATATTTTTTCATGGTTATTGGTTTAAGAACATTAAGTACACAGTCTTGTTCTTTCGAATAGTTAAGACGCATTTCGTATGTCATTTTGTGCAGTATTTATTAGATTAATAAAATTGTTTTGCACGTATGTTATAAAGCATGCTTATGTACAAATAACATGATAATGTTTTATACCAGTTTGAAAGATAATCGTAGCTAATAAACATTTTTTAGATTTAGTGACATTGGGGGAACACAAGTTTACTGGTATGTTAAAAATGTTTCAATTAATATTTGACATAAGGAATTTTCGTTTTCTCGACCGTCATACTTATTATTTTAATGTACAAAGCTAACTAAGACATGAATAATCGTAATTAGATGACTTGAGTGCCACAACCTTTGAGCCAACAATTGTATATCGACATGGAATATAAATCATGCACAACACAAAATTTATTCACAACTCGTAAAATGTAACAGATCTGAGTTGCCGACATTGTTTTCTGATAGAATTTTGCAAACGTCTCTTAACAAACATTTTTGTCAATGGGTGGAAATAATTAAACAAACGCTAACATAAATGAATGGCTGATTTGCTGTGTACAGTAATTATCGGATTCATGGTATTACTAATTTAAGATTCAAGATTTTATAGTTGAAAAAGCAATTACTTGACAATAACCATGCAGTTGAACTATAGGTACAAGTGTATATGTGTATATGTGTGTAGAACAATTTCAAAATCAAAATAATTCTGGTGACGACAGAATATAATTAGTTCGGGGCATAATTTGGATTGGCTCTCAGGACATCGACTAGTTTTAATTTGAATATAGAAAAAGTGTTTCAGCTTACCAAATTGGCTGACAGGGAATTCCAAGCGAAACAAATACGCACAGAATAAAAATGCCAGCGACAGTTCTGATTAGAGTGAGGTATTTCCAATTTGCAGTTGTGACCGCGGTTGTTACTGGATGTTCGTCTGTGAAATAGTATATACAAAGGGTGGAAAACACTGTTAAGGATTTTGAATATGAGGAGGAGGTTGGCTCGCAGTCTCCTTTGTGCAAGCGTCGTCAGCTACAGCTTACTTAGTCGGTCAGCGAATTGTAGGTTTTCCAGCCCAATGACCAACTTTGAGGCTCTGTGATATATGCGATCCAATAGTAAAATGTCTTTTTGGAGCCTTGGAGTCCAGGCCTGTGAAGCGTAATCTGTAAGCGGGTGTATGTACGTGTGCATCATCAGAGAAAAACAGCTATGGAAAAAACGTCCGAATATCCGCATTAACACACCGAGCATCCGAGTTACGCGTTTGTAAACGGCTTCGCATTGTAGACCATTTTCAGGCTACCGCGAATCCAGACACCCATGTCTTTTCCTTCTTTGGCGTACTCCAGGATATTGTTGCCAAGCTTGTATGAATGAGAAAAGCTTAGCACACGACAAATGTGCATGATTTGAGACTTCTGCATGTTCAGCGGTAGGTTATGTTCAGATAACCACATTTGCACAGCATCTAAGTCATTTTGAAGCACGCTGCAATCCTCGGCAGTGCTGATTGTTTCCCATATTTTTATGTCATCTGCGAACAGAACCATCTTACTGCCGCGTGTTGTTGGCAGATTTTTCATATAGATCAGAAACAGTATCGGTCCAAGCACGGATCCCTGTGGAACACAGCTAGTGACGTCGATTTCCTTCGATAGTATACCATCAACTCGCAACGAGTCATACAGTCCTCCAGCAATACCGTGTTTCTTTAGCTTGTTCAGCAGTAAGTTGTGATCAACTCTGTCAAAAGCTTTGGAAATGTCTAAGTAGCATGCATGAATACTGCCTCACGCGTCCACTACACTAGTCCAGTCGTCCAAACATGTCAGCAAATTAGTTAGACAAGAGCGGTTTCTGCGAAATCTGTGCTGGGCAATTGTCAAGAGTCCGTTCGATTCCAGGTGGCGCACTACTTCTGCAGTGATTATGCGCTCAAAAACCTTCGAAACCGAAGACAGCAATGTCACAGGCCTGTAATTTTTTACTTCAGAACGGCATCCACTTTTGTAAATTGGTGTAATTATTCCCAGCTTCCAATCAATTGGTACCATTCCGACTTGGAGCAATTCGCTAAACAGACGAGATAAAGGTCCCGAGAGCTGCGCATGACAGCTTTTGAGGAGCTTCGGTGAAATTTCGTCTGGTCCCGGAGATTTCTTTGCGTTTAACATTCTGGAGTGCTGCGCAACCACCATCGGAGTAATAAATATTTCACTCAGAGTGGGACGATCATAACGAATGCTTGGTTCCTGTTAGTGCTCTGTGGATTTCGGTGCAAATACTCCAGCATGAAAGTCTGCTAACAAATCAGCGGTTTGTTTAACGGATTCTGTGAAGCCGGACGACGTTTTTAGTCCGAAGACTCCTGGTTTAATATTTGTTCTATCGTTTACAAGTCTATACAAGAGCTTCGCATTCTGGTGCATCCCGGTAATCAATTGCGATTGGAACGCTTGTTTATCATCTCGAATCAAGCTGATAACTTTGTTACTCAGTCATGTAAATTGTGCCTAAGTATCAGCTGTGTTGGTAGCCTTGTGAAACTCCCACACTACTGCCCTTTGTTTCATCCACTTTTTGGTCCTGCTACGTAGCTTAAATTTGTTACGTCGAGCGTTTATCTCCGGGACGAGGTTTCAATGTTTCTCTGATATAAATTTCAGAAGTTGTAGGAAAGAGCGCCAATAACTGTCTTGATCGGAGTAATCCAACTCTATGAGACTAATGCTTTGAAGCTCTGCACAAAGGCTAAGTTAGTTTACCTTTCTGAAGCATTATGTTCCGTCAAATATGCGCCTAGCACTACAAACGTAGTGGAATTCTAGGACAACGTGGTCGCTCCGTCCGATCGGCGGTTTATAGATGATAGTTTATACAGCGGTAGTATCAGATGTAAGTATCAATTCCAAGGTAGAGTGCCTGTCAGCTCCCTTCATATTAGAAAATCCTTTAACGTGGTTATAGAGGGGTGTGTAATCCAAGACTGCTCGAAGTTCGTGTTCAAATGTCTCTGGTGGATGATCATCACGGTTATATAGCTGAGGAAGGTTGAAGTCTCCCATTATCAATATTTGAGTGTCAAATCGCGTTGTTACATATTGCAAAGCAGTAATCAGTTTATTGTTCAAGTCGAGGTTCGCGGTTGGAGAACGGTAAATAATTCCAATAACGCTCTGGTCACCAGAAGTAAGATTTGTAGAACATCAATGCGTGTCAGGTATATCCAGATTTTGGTCAATCATAACTCTGCAAATTAATGATTGTTTGCAGTAGAGTGCTGCTACTCCGCCATCATTCAAACGGACACGTCGAAATAATGACATGCTTGGTAAAGAGAGTTTTAGATCAGAAAACGAGGTAGTGAACCACGTTTCTGTTATGGCAAATATGTATGGGTTCGTTTCATCACAAATCTCGGAGAGTTCGTGCAGCTTATTGATCAGGCTGTTTGCGTTCGCATAGATGCACTTAATTGTATTTTTCATGAATAATGACGGGGTGTGAGCTATTTTGTTCAGCAATTTGCAAGAGTATCTTTGTGTGTTTGTATATAACCAATCAATAAATTTTGTAGTGTTCATATCAAGAGAGGTTATCGGGGGTCCGACTCTGTCAGAGCCGGAATGCTCACGTTCTTTTGAAGTAGCGCATGAGGTTCCAATTGAACTGTGACACTTGAAGTAGGTTGATCAGTACTATCTGTTTGGTGAATTTCGTTTTTGATCCTGGGCAAGCTTAACTTTACGTTTTCGGGTAGATATCTTCTGTGTGACTCCCATTCGCGTTTGACATTATGGGTCATTTCGGTTGTCAAAAAGGTTAGCTTCAGATGGCTAGGACCTTGCCCTTTATAGTTTGTAGACATTGGCATCCTGAAAGTTCTTACAAGTATGGATGTTTTAACGCCGATCTTTTCAGCTAAGTATTTCCACTGTTTGTGATCGTGCTCAAACTATTGAAGAGGATCGTCTGCTGCATAATCTGAAACACCCAGAAGTACAATACTTCTTGGATTATTTTCCTGTCGATATTTCTTTGTCGTCCTTCGCTCCCACCATGGAAGATCCGGAAGGATACGACTTGTAGAATTGAAAACATCTCTAAGCTTGTAAGCGTCGTGTTGTATTTTAATAAATTGTTCCTTCGAAATTTCATATTTCCCTGCAATCACGCTGCATGATTTAGTTCGAAATATTTTAGCGTATGATTGAGTTTTATAATGACATCTGGAATATAATTTGAGTGAATCATATAACATGCGATGTGTTAAACGTTCATCTGCCAGGCGCATCGATATGTCACATGAATTTAGTCTGGTGTACTATTTTGTAATGAATTGTATTGTAATTAAATTGATCGATTGAATAGAAGCGAGAAGAAATAACACTAAGTATTCGAATTACACAGTATGTTTAGTTAAAGTTAATTTAACAACGAGAAGTTTGAATAAACGTATTACTGGTTATTATTGATTGAATATTATTGATTGTTATTTGAACAGTCACCACATGTTTTCAATGTTGAGTTGAAATCACAAATTAGAAAATTGAAATCACTGAAATTTAAGTTGGCAGACGTTTGCAATGAAGGTATATAAGAGCCGTGGAGCGAACATTCGAGCTGAACAAACAACCTGATCAAGACTGTAAATATGGAGGTTTAATGCAAAGCGTAACTTCTATGTATGGGTGAAGAAGAAACAATTTTATGATGCTGAACGCTGATTGCGCCGAACGACCGAATAAGGATTATCGCAGCTAGGTGTGCGAATAAACATTTTTCTCTCAAATCAGACTGTATAATTATTCGTAAATCTTTGTAGTATGACAAAATCATGCCACCTTAGAGTACATCCATCATTGACATCAAGCGAAAGTGTAGAACAGCAAGCAATTAGTTTGTTGAATGTTATTTAAGAACCATATGATGTTCCTTTTGTAATATGTCTAACATATAGTATGATACACCGCGTCTGATTTAGCTTCAGGGGTTTTATGTATCATGATTCGAAAATACCCTTATATAAAATAAATAAAATCAGCTTGCATTGATTTATCTATGCATCATACACCTTTGATTTGAATCTGTATATTTTTTCAAATTTATGTAAATTTCATTCCAGCGATTTACAAAATAGAAGATGCCAAGTGTATGTCGGAATCATTACTAACGATAATGTCGTATTTTAAGAAATTCCTTTTAGTTATTTGGTGTACAAATGTCAAAAAACAATTGAGATGCGGTTACTATATATTTACTAATTGCGTTCAAAAATATTAACCACTCACGTAAAATTATGGTTCTTTTAAGAAAGTAGCTTACGAGCTCGTAATTGCAGACATTATGGAACCCTGTGTACCGATTTCTGACAAGTATTGCCATCCCGACAATATTGTATCTGTCTGCATTAAATAACGGATCTATATTTACCGGCTTGGTATGATGCATTTAGATGTTATCGAAAGTTTTCGATATTGCGACATTTAGATTATACCAAGCGAACTTCGATAGAAATTCATTCATTTGTGTTGATTTGATCACCTCAATTTATTAAAATTTTCAATGCAGAAATCGTATTTATATTCAAATCGAGAAAACGCTTCTGCGTTCAACGGAATAACTCTGCTCATGCTGAGTCGATGTGCGCATTTGTAGCAGAAACCGATCATATTATTTTTAATGAATGCAATACAAATGGTGTGATCCATACCGATTTGAAACGGTGCAAATTTACAGCCATTTATGGATGAGGCGATCACTTCGATGTGTTAATTCACTGAACCATTACACTGCTACCTATAATATCCAAAATACATACATACATAAATGATCACATGTCCTTAAGAAGTACAAGGATTATAACGTTTCCGTTGTCTGTATCATTAATATGAATTGCAACTCTTGCTTCCTGTAGAAGAACACCACCTGCACTTATTCTACTCAAGGTGGTGTTTGTAGCATCTTTGTTCTAGTTATTCTCAAGGATCCCAATACATACCCTAGGGAATTCATGATATAGACTTCCAAGTCACGATGTCCGTGGCTCAACAGAGATTTAGAAACATAAGCAACGAATATAACACCGCTTAGCAAAACTAGTTATGTGCATCCTAAACGAACGTTATACAAAATACATGGCTCGACTGAATCTCTTCGACTACACCTTAAGGAGAATCAGATAGGACATTTACTCTTATTACCAAAATATTACATACCTCATAACATTCCATGCAGTACACATTCATGCACAGGAATTCCGATAATTATGAGACCCGATACTAAACGCTGGTAGTGGCTCATATCCACCAAGCCTGTAAAACGTAAATCTTATGCAATTCCTTTATGCTATAGTTGGAGAATTTCACCTTTTTAATTGTAATTATACCGTTTAATCTTATTGCTTAGCGCATTTTTATCCACGTACAGTATACAATGCTTACTATTTTATGGCTTTTGTTGAGAGTATTGCTTACTAGACGCTTGAAACATTGATTTTTCTTCAATCTCCTTGAAATACCGATTTTTTTTCATATAACCGTTGTACATGGTTATAAAACCATAAAAACGATTGTTACACCGATTTTCGCTAGCTATTTATTTCAAATTAACTCTATTGCAGTATATATAATATATATGTTCTGTAAATATTACATTTTGGCAATCCTGAATTATTTATCTTATTTTAAAATAAACAGTTGAACTCAGAGAGGATGAGGGTGAAAGTGAGTGAATTTCGATTAAGCGGTTAGGGAACATTGTAATCTAATTGAAGTGTTTATTGAAAATGGTGGAACGAGTGGTTTCGTCATAATTCATTTAGAATTGTATTTTATATTGTTCATTACTTATCTTAGTAATAGACAAAACATTAGAACGGTTGGGCTTTTTATTGTAATTGATTTTTTGGACAATTCTTAAGATTTTCATAAATAACATCTATATATCTGAAAATTGTTTCAATAAAATTCCAGTGATGGACAATTCAAAAAACGTTTCACGCGAGGTTTATAATAACCTTAAATAATATAAACTATCATTTATAGCATTTGATTGGAATAGGTTTGGGACCGATCTTTTATTCATAATGCATACAGATTTGAGTGTCCTAACTATCACACTTGGTATGACGAAACATCTGAGTTCGAAGAAAAAACATTATCCAGAGACTGCTATAACCGAGTTGCGCTAAAATTTATATGCATCATGTATTGCATTCACTGGAAGAGTTAAACAAACAAATTGGCGATATATCTGGACAAATTGCTAGACTGAGGAAACAATGCACTAGTTGGAAGTATGCTGATTCCAAAACAAAAAATATCATGATGTCCTTTCGAATCAATATTCAATCAATATTCGTTCACTTTGGAAAAATTTCCCGGAGGTCGTTTCGAGATTTTATATCATAGGCTATTCCTCTTTATTATGTGATCATTTTTAAACAACCACGGAACAAACTGAAATCGATTAAAGTCTGAATTCTATTGTATTGTTTATTTAATTTATCCTCGATAGAGTGTACATTTTAAAGATTTCGGGTGGTAGCTTGATTATCGATATTTGAAAATGTAGCATCGTGGTCGGAAAAATCTTATTACTCGCAAATGCATTACTAATTCCGGATTAACAGTTGAGTGTACACCACAATTATTTTCTTTTCTCGAGCAAAACTCGACCAATTCTTTGTGGCATTTTTAACGGATTGTTTCTGCGATTGCACGAGCACCAAAAGCTGACACTGTTATATGTGTAAACAAACAGATTTCGTACATGTATGTGAATGTTATTCGCAAGACACATAGTCTTAATAGAGTAAACACAATTTACAGTCTACGATGTGGCTTTAAATGTGATGGTTTATTCAACCAAAATCTCTGTCTTGTCTGACAATGATGCATCACGCCACTGTGAGGTAAACACAACATATCTGAATTTCAGCAATAATAATTTATGCCCAGTTGAAACAATCTGAGTAAGACTTGAGGGTTTCCTATCATCAACCCAAAATAAATGGCCAAGACAAAAATGCTACCCTATCGCATCGATAGCATGGTATTGAGCAAATAATTTACTGTGGACACTAATTCATATATGCCAACGTTTCAATAAACTGCTTGTTTATTCAATGCTACGTTAAATTAAAATTACCAAATTATTTGAGGCGTTACTAAAACTGTGTGGATAGGATAGTTTGCGCATGTCTCCAAGTAAATTGCTAGATTAATTTAAACAGTCAACATTTGAAAACTCACAAGTAGACGACACATATTTCAATATGTTTAGAATTGATATTTTCAGAAGGCTCTGTAGGTTCAATATAAAGACATTTCCTGTCTTAAAAAAGATAACTTCAATGCTACTTTAGTAATGTGCAAGAAGATTTTACAATTTAATACCATCCGTTATCATCACTCACCTAGATTCCTGAATTGGTGCAAATGGTTGGAAAAACGTTAAGATTACACCAGTCCCCAATAAAACTGCATGGAACGTTTCAAACTATAGCAGGCTCTTTAAAAATATTAAAAATCTTGGAAACACTAGTTTATGGTCACGTGTTCCATATTATTCTCAACCGTTGAGTTGCGAATCCGACAATTTAGCTGTTTTATTTGTCACAATAATGTTCACGTGATCCGTGAAGACAAACTTGTCGCTAGCATTGAAGCTATCGCTCATCAGTCCTTTACAAATATTTCGTTTTATGATCACATAAGAAATTTAAAATAAAATTCAAAGGGGCATATAAAGCTTCACTACGCGATCTGATGTCGTAAACCGCAGAACATTCCTTCGACTCGATTTCATTTATATGTGATTTCTACAGTACACATTTTGTATGTGTCTCATATTAAAACAACTTCGGACCTAACATTTCAAAATGATTTGAGAAAACGTTTTTCTCTCCGCTTTTCGTACATTCCATTCCGAAGTGTTTGAATTAGATGTACCAACCCACTGTCGTTCGCCGAAGAATGATAACATTTCTCATTGACCACATAAAACGTTGAAATATTTTCAATCCAATTAATTATTCCAAATGTCTTTTTTTACAGTGGTTAACTGTGATATGGTACGTAGATAAGTTTAATTGATATAGAATAGTGATTTTTTTATGAACAGATCTAATTTCGTTTTGTAGTTAACTGTTCTATATATTTAAATTTGTTTGCAACTATCGATTAAGTAGAATGATTGGACTGGTCAATGTATCACAACAAATTCAAACCATAATGCTCCTCTGCTGGAACAGATGCGACATTAGCGCATTAAGAGGTATAGAGAAAAATTAAGACTCGTGAAACAGATATAGTTCACGGTAAATGGAATGAAATTTTACTGTTAGATTGAGTATGCCAACTATGACAAGGCAAATAGAAGCCTGCAACCAATCGGAAACATTGCGTTCAGACTGATTATATACAATCACTATTTAGTTGGATTGGTCACCCTTGATATGTGCTTTTGATCTACGCGAGGAGAGTATTTAGGCCAATTTGAACGTGTTTTCATTGAGAGTACTAACTTTCACGAAGAGTTATGTGTTGAATGCTTACTTACTTAATAATAATTATGTTTATGCACATTATTGTCAATTTTATTATAAATGTAGTTCGTTGCGCTAATATTTATATTTTGAGCCAATCGCTTATCTTTATACATAATACATAGATACCTATATTTGACTTATTTGAATGAGTGAAAATACTATGTTTTTAATTTTCTCGTAGGTGTAATCTAGTAAATGTGTTACGAATTTATCATGTAACCCCACGGACAGCAAGTTACAACCTTCACACCGCTGTTAATTACAATAAAGTTTCACAAGTCTTTATTCATTGTGTAGTACCTGGTTAACAATTCCGATAATTTTCTTTGCCCTGAGCTATATTTATGTGCGGTTATTTGCTCGCTTTATTAATTCCTTACCTTGCGGCGGGTGAAGCGTTGCGAATTTCAAATCAGTATTAGTACTGATGCAATATTCTTGATTTGCTGACATGTGGTACGCATTTGTAAATCAGAAGTATAAAGCAGAACGTTTCTTTAACAGAAAGATGTATTTCCCATCGAACCGTGAGTCAAACATATGATGAATTCGGTTAGAAAGAATGTTAGCACAATTTTCTTCCTACGAATGGCAAATGATCGAATCATTTAATCTGCATTATTAGAAAGAACAATCTCACAATGGTGATATTAGCAGTGATAAAATCTTGAAATGCAAGTTCCGAGGATTATAGTTTTCGTATCTTAACGAGAGTAATGCAGCACAATTTGCAAGAGATCAACCGGAATTATAATGTGAACATAAAGGATGGGATAAAAGAAATTCGTTACAAAACATTCGACGAAAACGTTTAAGATTTAGATTCAGCATCAAAAGAACATGATGATCCCATTATAATTTTTCAACAAAATGAGTTTGGAAAGCCTAACAAGTTTCAATCTGAATAATTTTAAATTGTAATCACTAATATTAATGAGGAAAGCCATACCGTTCAGTGATATGAAGTTCTACGTTGGGCTTAACAAAATCTCAAGAAGCATTATTCTAATCAGGTTTAAACTTTGACAAATAAAATACAGAGTGTAATGGAAGAACAGAGATCCTCAAGTATATTTAATAGCTGCTACAACATGTTGACGGAATCTAAACGTGTTTATACATAGATAGGTATGAAACATACATTGTGAAGCAGATTTATGTAATTCTGGCATTTCGACGAACTATGTATAGAGTTCGGGTGATTAATGCTTACAGATCTAGCACTAAATCATTCATTTCTTCATATGTAGGCGGTAATTTCAATGAGTACATAGCCACTGCAAGGACGTTGATGTGATCAAGAATCAACCGTTTACCAGCTAAATACATACAATCGATTTCATGCAAACACTAAATCAAATGACAGTATTAGCTGGTGATCCCGAGATGTGAACTTTAATAATATTAATAATAATAATACTATATTCTTGGTAAACCAAGGCATGCAAAACATGATCAGGTTATCAATGTGTACAAAATAAATAAATTTTAAAGTGACCTTATCAAGCGGATGTTTCGAACATTTTTCCGTTTAATAAAGGGCGGTAAATTTACAAAGGTAAGAAAGTTAATTTTTTACGACTCTCTAATTTGAATATAACGTTAGCTTAAGAATAGGAACAATGTTCTCAGAAATTTCGATAACTCAAACCAGCAAGTCTATGTATTTGATTAACGAAAAATATATTCAACTAAACAGGGAAATTTTAAGTCAACTACCATTAGCCTCATTGTCTCTTAATAAAGAGATAACGGTTGAATATTGAGGTAATCTGTTTCATCCATGAATAATATTTGAGTAACAGTGTATTGGCCATCGCAAAGCTGTTCAACAAGCTTACATTGACATTTATGAGTTTCCAGTACAACTAAAACATTCTTGTGAAAAGATGCCATTGAAATTTCACAAATCTAATAGTTCAAAACAAACTAGTTTAGTTGAACATACCGTACTTTGGGAAGTCGCTGAAAATATGTTTAAGCTTAATTAAACTTGATGACTTCAATACATATGAGAACATTTTCTTACGCTTGCAGTTAGACGAAAATACAATTGTTAAAATGCAATTCTTCTGAAACTATATTTATATGTTTTCATTTATTTTCGATAAAGTGAGGAAGAAACTACCGTGCGTAAGTAAACAATGTTTACGAAGCGGAAAAAATTTGAAAAACAATAAAAATAAAGCATGACATTTAATACTGCTTGTCTTTTCTATTGCGAATGCACAATTGATGACGTTATAAATATTTGATTGATATCTCAATATCTCAATAGATAATTAAATCGAATCAAATAGTTATAGTTGCTAATTTGTATAAGCTGACTGCCTTGATGGCAAATTAAAATGCGACCCGAACTGAAATCTTAAGATGGAATAATTTAAGAGCTAGCGACTATGTTTGTCGGATTGAGTTGCATGCAATCATCGTCCACTTTACAATTCAAATACTCTGAAAATTACAGAGGAACAGATCACGCACACCCCTTGATTTGAATCAGATTTTGTCATGTCCCCCAAGTCAACATGTTTAATTACAGCCATGTTAGGCGGCACATAAGATTTTGGTAGCTTCCGAAAATGTTATATGATCAACGGAAACAATCAATTCGAATGATAATAGTCACTGTAATTAAACTAAGAAAATTTTCCAATATTATTGACCTGCAAAATCCCCATTTATATCAGAAACAAATTCAGATTTATCTATAAATACGGTATAGTATTGAGTCAGTCAAAATAAGAAATAATACCTCAATAAGTTAAGTGAGACTAAAAATTAATTACGTGTTCAATTTCAAAACAGTATGTCAAGCGGTATTTAAGACGCGATAAAAATTGAGTGAAAATGGTTAAGGCGAATGAGCAAAAAAGGATGCAGTGGGAAACAATTCGAAAGGCGAGTGTTTGTATTTCAAAATGCACATCAAATATGAACAAGGAATCGGTTCGAAAATGAAAGAGATCTAACGTGCGTAGTGTATTAAATCAAATAAACCCAAGAACTGTGAATATAAATACGATAAAATGCGTTTGGATTCCGTGAACCTGAAATAAATATAGTTTATTTCAGTGAACTTATTCGGTGAGCAATGTTTTGGGGAATCCGCTCATACTCTTCAAATTCGTGGGCAGAATTTTGACAATTCATTCTTTTCCAAGAAATGAATTGCGAATTTTTAATAACGATTGGTTCTCAAGTCAGAAGCTGCACCACTTGGTAATCATAATTGGGAACCGTGGAAAGTTTGCTGGCTTCAAGAATAAGTGTTGAAAAGTTAAATCCAGAACATTGAAAGTTAGCAGACTGCACAGGTACTTCATAACCGTCTGCAAAATAATGCGAAATCCTTTTACAATAAATGTAAAAGTTGGTCAGAACTTGTTATTGAAAGCCCACTCTCTTGGCAATTTCTGAATCGACAGCTCCAAGCTGAGGCGGAATATATACTGATTCATTCTACTGAACGTATACAATGAAACAAAATGAACAAAATTGAACAAAATGAATCCAATCGGGTGAAATATGCCTATGTTTATTAATTCGCCGTATGACATAATCCTTCGAAATCTGACTATTAAGTGATCCGAAAATTTATTGAGCACGAATCTGCTATATTTGAGCAATGTGCATCGATGGTCTGCGTTTGTCGTGTGAAGCAATTGGCAATCTCACGTAGAAAAACAGCATTTATCTGACACCAAATTAAGCGTTAAATAACATGCGGTTTTCATCTTGACCGATGTCACTAGCTTTGTACCACTAGTGAGGTCTGGCCAAATATTCACTTCGTGATTTTAAATCACAATTTTTTTATTTTGTAGTCAGTCGTTTAGCTAAAGTCTTTGTTGTCATCGTATTAGAAAAATGATGCTTATTTTATGAATATAGGTATGCAGATAAAAGATATAGACAGACCAAAATTGGCTTAAAGGATGCTTAATTACTGCACTCCGAAGTCCTACAATTTACAAGTAAACGTTATACTAAGCAAACGAAATGTCTCAACGAATGAGGTTTTTCATTGCATGATGTAGATATATAATCATGTAAAATAGTTGCAGAGTTTCCCGAGAGAGAAATATGTTGAAACAATCAGAACCAGAATCACGTTAATGTTGCCGCTGTTGACAAAAAATTATACCCTTCTCTTGAGATCGTAGCAGTTTTCGACGAAACAGGGAAATTCGTATTTTTTGTGTTCTTTCCATATTGAAGCTACGCGTGAAATGCTGTTGATACTACTCAAATCCTTAACGGGATCAACCTCATCGAAAAGATCCTATTCTTCGCAATCGACTAGTTAAATATTCAACATCATGCAATAATCTGGCAAAGCGTATCGCCTGGATTCATATGTGAATTTGTTTCTTTTCAGGGACACGAATTTATGTCGCGATTCAGCTATTTATCGTTAATCTCCCTACAGTACCATGATTGTACACGCGCCTCTGAACAGTGCTGCTCACATCCCGGACCGTATGCACAGGAAAACGAAAACAAATAAAATCAATTAGCTTTTTTATTATTTGTTAAAAAGCGAAACCAATAAATTTATCCTCGGAGGAAAAAAAATACGGATAAAATAATCGAGATGCATTGAATGATAATTGAATCAAGTACATAAATACTGATTGAACGGATAATAAACGACATAAAGGCTTTAATATTGCGCGACGTAGTAGTTACTGCTATGGTAATCACAGAAAATGCATCACACTCATACAGGCCAAAATGTAACCAGATAACCGTAAGGATGTTGCTTGAACCATATTAGTATTCGGCGTGAATAGTTTTAGCAGACTATGTTCTCTACACATTCAGAATTGTACGCGTCCCCCTATCCAACCTTTGGCTTACAAAAGATTCAAATGTCAACCAACGTCACGTGTACAATATCGACCACCTTTCCAAAACACATTCAAATGGCGCGAGGCAACGCACAACCCGATCAGATATAATATTACTGACAGGCAGCGAACAACGACACTGCCTCTGTACTCCATTTCATTCTTTTTGTCAAAGTTCCAACCGATGTACAGAAGAACACCATCGTTCTACAAAGATCAGGATCGGCATATTAGTGTTGCTCTCTTAGCCAAGACGCAGGGGTCCGAAGGCGAAGCCAACGGTAGAAGCCATTATCAGCAAACCCTGCTAGGGCCGTAACCAAATAGTGACTACTCAATCTAAAGGATACAATAAATGACTCAGCAAAATCCGTTCTAAAATGACCGGCACAAATTAAATAAAAGTCGTTATTGTTATATGAACTAACATGAACGTGTTTAATAAAACGCTTTTTCAACCTTAACAAATAACTGACGTATTTGGGTGGTATAGACTCTTTAGTCCCATAAAACTGTCTGTAGTTACAAGCTTACCTATAAATCAGCCCAATCGCCACCTGAGTTGTACAAAAAAGATAATCCTAGCAATTTAAAATTAACGCGACAATCTGAAGAGGAGTTGTAAAAATTACTCTTGAATGCGTAACTTTATAAAAGTCTTAATAATTTTACATGTCTCATCCTTACATATATACCACGGTTGGAGAGGAATTCGTCGAGAAAATCTCGAGTAGAAAAGAATCCAAGAAGTATTGTACGCCTAGGCTTTCTAGAAGATTTCGCTAACGTGCCTTTCTCTAGAAACCTCTGAGAACGTTTACAAACAATGGAAATATCTAATCAAATAATCAGTAATAAATCAGCGATACTTGTGGTCATTTGCAATCAGAAAGTCGACGATTGTGCAAACTACACTTGCCGTAAAATGACATTCTCAAAAGAGATATGAAGGCTTTAGGCATTGAATATAGGAGTTTCGAAGAACAAATATACACAGGATTGGAAAACATGAAACATGAATATATATTCAGGTTCGCATACATTTTTATAACACACCATTGGCGGCTAAGTGCTGTTGGCACCCAGTTAGCGACAGTGGTAGCGGAATTCGCATACGCATGAAACAGCGGAATAATGGTAAACTGATTGTGTGTTTATTCCACAATTGGATACTGATGGAACAGCCAACATGTTCAATTACATGAAGCAACACTCGTTTAAAAAGAATCTGCAAGCCATGAACGTGAACACAGACGAACACTTGTATGCATTTAAATCACATGGATTCATAACTCACCGCCGGTTACGTGCTGTTCGCTGTATACAATTAATGACACTAGGATAAGGATCCACATTGGCTTAAAATAGTTGGAAAATGATAAACAAGATGCGCCTGTTAGAGAACGACAAAAATGTTCAATCTCATAAGCAAACACGTAGACTTATTGTATGTACAACGAAAACAATCAATTAGACTTGCAATCAGAATGATAATTGTCACTGAAATTAAACTAAGAAACCTTTCCAAGATTATTGCCCTGCAAAATCCCCATTTTTAAGAGAAACAAATTGTGATTTGTCGATGAAAGCGATATATTAATAAGGCAGTCAAAATATAAGACAAAAACTCAATACGTTGGGTGAACCGAAAATAAATTACGTGGAAACTTTCACAACAATTTGAAAACCGGAAATTAAGGAGCGATAGAAATGAAATCGAAATATTTAACGAGAAAGAGTAAAAAAGAATGCAGTAAGAAACAAGTGAATGGGCGAGTGTTTCGATTTCAAAATTCTTATAAAATATGAACGAGGAATATGTTTGAAAATGAAAGAGCTCCAACATGCGTAGTGTACTAGATGAAGGTAACCCAAGAACTGTGAACTTCAAATAAGAGAATCGACAGCTCCAAGCTGAGGCGGAGTTTATACTGATTCAGTTTGTTGAAAGTATATAATGCTCATATATTTTAAACGAATCGAAGCGGTTGAAATATGGTTATCCTTATTAACTCGCCGTATGAAATAATCCTCCACCATCTGAGTATTAAGTGATACGCAAATATATTGAGCACGAATCTGTTATAATTTGAGCGATATGCATCGATGGTCTGCGTAAGTCGTATGAGGCAATTGGCAATCTCACGTAGGAAAACAGCATTTATGCGTCACTAAATTAAGCGTTTATTAACATGCGGTTTCTATCTTGACGGATGTCACGAGCTTTGTATCACCAGTGAGGTCTGGCCAATTATTCACTTCGTGATTTTAAATCACCATTTTTTTATTTTGTAGTCAGTCGTTTAGCTAATGTCTTTGTTGTCATCGTAGTGGTAAAATGATGCTTATTTTATAAATATAGGTAATTCAGCATTCGCTAATGCTGCTCATCAGATAAAAGATATAGACAGACCAAAATTGGCCGAATGGAGGCTTAATTACTGCACTCCGAAGTCCTACAATTCACAAGTAAAAGTTATACTAAGCAAACGAAATGTCTCAACGAATGAGGTTTTTCATTGCATGATGTAGATATATAATCTTGTAAAATAGTTGCAGAGTTTCTCGAGAGAGAAATATGTTGAAACAATCAGAACCAGAATCACGTTAATGTTGCCGCTGTTTATACAATTCACTTGAGATCGTAATGGGGGGCTCGGGTTTATATGGAAAATGACGCGTTACCGCTTTGTATTGGAGAAGGACTTGTATAATTATTGCCTACATCAATAAGTACTCATCCGCCCCAGACACATCAACATGATATAGCATTCACATACATTGTGAGTCTCAATAGAAAGGACATTTTATCGTCCATAGTGACGTGCGGTCTATTAATTATGAGCTCCTGTTTATCAATTTTACACTTAATTAGTTTTATTATACCTCATTGGAAACACCTCGACGTCGGCATTCTAATATTTTTATGAAGTAGCAGTTTTCGTCAAAACAGGGAAATTCGAATTTTTCATGATCTTTCCATATTGGAGCTACGCGTGAAATGCTGTCAATACTCCTCAAATGCTTGAGGGGATCAACCTCATCGAAAAGATCCTCTTTTTCGCAATCAACTGGTTATATATTCAACATCATGCAATTGTCGGATCGCCTGGATTCCTAACTGAATATTTTTCTGTTCATGGACACGACATTAATGTCGCGATTCAGCTATTTACCGGTAATCTCCCTACAGTACCCTGATTGTGCACGCACCAATGAAAAGTGCTGCTCACATTCCGAATGTACGCGGGATTATACGCGTACACATATTCCACCTTTGACTTACACACGATTTAAATGTCAACTACCGTCACGTGTACAATATCGACCACCTTTGCAAATCACATTCAATTGGCGCGAGGCAACGTACAACCCGATCACATATAATAACACAGACAGGTAATGAACAACGACACTGCCTCTGTACTCCATTCCAATCTTTTTGTTTTCGTTCTGACCGTTGTACTGAACAATACCATCGTTCTACATAGATAAGATTCGGCACATCAGTTTTTTTAAAGCGAAGACTTGGGGGTTCGAAGGCGAAGCCAACGGTGAATTAAATTATCAGCAAGCACCGCTAGGGCCATAACCAAACTGGTGACCCGGAAAAAGAAAACACGGTTAATCTGTTCCTGATCTTTTGACGATTCTTATTGCATTTACATTTTCATGCCATACGGCCCATTAGTGAGCCTCAAAGAGATTCTAGTCCGGTAACCAATAACACCGTTGCATTCACCATTCCCCAGTTCTGTACTCAAAACTCGGAGTTGTGGTTCCTTCAGGCAGAATCTTTCTTTGAGATCAAACGCGTAACGCAAGACAAATTGAAGATGCATTATGTAATTAGCTCAATCAATTGCGAGTCATTGTCCTTAGTCCCAGATATTTTGCAGAAAAAAATGTATTTATGAGGATCTAAAATCAGTCCTGATTACTCAACTCACAGAATCCAAACGACTTCGTATTTAGGTGCTTCTAACGCAGGAAAATCTTAGGGATCGGACACCGACTCAATTACTCAGAAGCATGCAATCATTGATTAGCAACTTAACGATCGATGATCGCTTCTTAAAGCAACTTTTCCTGCAACGCGTCCCACTACACGTTCAGCAAATAATGGCTAACTATGTGGACATGGTTGGCATCGCCCAGCTTGCGAAAATGGCAGACACGATCGTCGAGATTAGGCGTCTCACCGGAAGCACAGTTGTTCAGGCAGATCCAGCTGACGACTACCACGGTCGTGCAATCCGCAGCTTGCAAAATCAGCTAAGCAGGCTTTTGAAGGATAAGATTACTGAGATGAATCGTAGTTCAAATAAGCGAGTTTCTGCTGCTATCACGCGCTTCGGATTTAGAGCACGTATGTGTTCCAAACCACGCTCCTTCCAGATATCCGGAAACTCGAATGCCATTCCGTGATGGCGGCCGCGAGGACTGACATTTGTCGAAAAGGGTCGCCTCCCTTACGTACGAAACGCTACAACTAACATGAAGTTTCTCGTCGTTACTGAAGATCAAATAAGCGTGATACCCCCCCGCCCTCAAATTGAAAACAAACTATGCAGTAACGTGTTACGCGCAGTAAATGGAACAGCAGTACGCACATATGGTAACAGATTCCTTACCCACAATTTAGGTTTTCGAAGACCTATAAATTGGGTTTTTACCATAGCCGAAACCTATATTTTAACTTATATTTTAACATCACGGAATAGTGTTACACCCTAAAGGTACAAGCTAATAGACGGCGTCACAAACCAGACCATTAATGGCTCGAATACTACAAGCACGTCTCCCACCGTATAGAGTGATATCCAGCATTTTAGCCAAACGTACAAACAACTCATTGAATCTTTCGTGGACATCACATCTCCTAGCTACCAGACGGCAGACATAAAGCACGACGTTAGACATCGAACTAGAAGTATAGGAAACATGTTTCAGTAGACCGCGCAGGTCAGCTCCAGATAAGCTCAAAATCGCTAAAACATAATTCTAACACATGTTGTAATTGAACATTATCCGCCCTTCCAGCAGCACGTGGACAAGTCCACTACACATGGTCACTAAGAAAACAGCGAACGACTGGAGACCATGCGGAGGTAATAGATCTCTGTACGAGCTCACGAAGCCTGATAGGTATCCAATCCCGCATTGGCACGACTTCTCCATGTCGCTGAACGACAAGCGAGTTTTCAGCAAGGAAAATCTTGTCCGTGCGTATCACCAAATCCCGGTTCATCCAGCGGACGTTGCCATTTGGTCTGCGCAACGCGGCGCAAACGTTCAAACGTTTCATGGACCAGCTCACACACGGACTTGATTTCGTCTTCGTCTGCATCGACGATATCCTCGTTGCTAGTCGTTTCCACGAGAAACACCTCCAACACATCAAACACCTTAAGTTTTCGTCAACTCGCTACTTTATAAGTAGCTGAAGGTACTAAACTAAGCCCCAACTGATCCAACGGCGTATTGCCGCGAGGGTTATTACAAACCCAGGATAGATCCAACTATGAAGAACATGGATATGATCATACAAGTAAGGATTTTTTTATAATTTTTTATACGTATATCCTATGGTATTGTACAGCAATTTGCTTATTTGACCATAAATCTTGAATCTTGAATCTTGAATCTAGAATACCATTCCGAAACGCTGAAATCCCACCTGAAGCACAGGACCGGTTTCGAGGTTTTTGACTCTCATCAGCTATGCGCATCCGCTGGACTCTCCGCGTTTCGAACTAGTATTTGTGTAGACGGATGGCTTAATATGAACTGAAGTTCTCCTGTACTCGCTACTTTATTAGTAGCTAAAAGCACTAAACTAAGCTTCAACTGATCCCACGGCGTATTGCAGCGAGGGTTATCACAACCCCAGGAAGGATCAGAGTAGAATACCATTCCGAAACGCTAAAATCTCAACGGCAGCACAGGACCGGTTTCGAGGTTTTTGACTCTCATCAGCTATGCGCATCCGCTGGACTCTCCGCGTTTCGAACTAGTATTTGTGTAGACGGATGGCGAAATTTGAACTGAAGTTTTCGTCTACTCTCTACTTAATAAGTAGCTGAAAGGACTAAACTAAGCTCCAGCTGATCCCACGGCGTATTGCCGCGAGGGTTATTACAACCCCAGGAAGGATCAGAGTAGAATACAATTCCGAAACGCTAAAATCTCAACGGAAGAAAAGGACCGGTTTCGAGGTTT
>JACCGJ010002747.1:0-34102 GCA_013407085.1 Atriophallophorus winterbourni | reverse complement strand
AGGGATTAACGTACAACGGTCAACCAAGGCTTTTTCGTCGATGTCGGGGCTGCGTCGACCAGCTGTCCACATTGCGTCGGATTCTGGAACATCGTTATCGTTATCAGCAGGCAACAACACCTTGTTTCATCGACTTCGAAGCCGCCATCGACTCCGTCGACATGGAGTGTGATTCTGTCGGATGGTATGCCGGACAATCTTGTGCATATGACGCGAGTGTACTATTCATTCAGGCCAAGCCAGGGATGAGAAACCGACCTGTGTACAAGCTGTGCGAACGGCGTTTTCGCGACTGCGTTGGGTTCTATTTAGCCGTAGAGAAATCGCCCGACGTACAGAGTTGTGCGTTTACAGAGCGGCGATTCGCTCTGTTCTAACTGATGGATGCGAGACGTGGCGGAGGATATGCGGAAACTAGAGGTTTTCGACCACTGCTGTTTCCTACGCATCCTCAATGTTCGATGGGATGAGCGAATATCGAATGAGGAGGTTCGCCACCGTTGTTTTGATATCCCTCGCCTGAGTTCGATATTGCAACAACACCGACTGATATGGTTTGGCCACATCCTGAGACGCTCGGAAGCTGAACTTAGCATGGTGAAACGATCGCCGAAACCCTGCCCAGATTGGCGTTGTCGTCTCGGAGGACAAGTGAAGAATGGCTCGCCACCGTTAGATCGGATGTGGAGCTGCTTGGTCTACTATCAGTTTACGTATGGCGCACGTTGGACCGGACCTGGCTTAGAATATGTGCGGAAATCGCTTCTGAGCGTGGATGGCTGCAATCTGTGACATCAACGAAGCCGACTCATCCTCCACGAGGAGATAGTCGCACAAAGTAAAGTAAAGTAAGTTTTCCCTGGCCAAATGGATGTCAGATCGCCAAGTTCTCTGCTGTTTCCACACTTTCAAGGTGTATTATTCTTTAGAACCGGTCTGCACTGGGTCATTTTCTCTTCCTCTTCACTTGTGACCACTAGTGCAGTGGGCATGTCGATCGGTTCGTCGTCCAATTCACAACGTCTCCCGTCGTATTCACAACTGACCAAGTAGTTAAGCCACTTCGACACAAACTTTGATCGATTACTGAACAAAATACCTCTAACTGTTCGCTTGACTTGGTGTTGCCAATAAGATTCCGGTAATCGCCAACCGAAAACATTATCGCCCTTCTGATTGGCTTTCGATATCCAGAAGTCGGCTGTGGCCAGGAATCTGAATGTTGAATCAACGTGGTTGATTTTTTGAAGCTCATCCATAGAATTTAGATGCTACATGTATTCAAATGGTGGTTTGGTCAAAATATTACTAGGTCTCTCATAAACATACATGGGCACAGGGGAGTGTATTCTTCTGGCCTATATTCAATTATATTTTTCAGGTATATACCGCGCAGTTTCTATCAAAAAAACACAAAGTAGTATGAAATATTGGTTCACCGAACTACACAAACTGACGCATCAACTAGTGATAAAGATCTTGCCACATTAGGAAGTGAGTGGCTGGAGAGAATGATATTGTTTGAATCAAATAAAAAATCTCACTTATGTTTGTTCTAGCAGAAGACAAAATGGATAGCCATTTTCCATTGTAACAGAAGTAGTGATGATTAAGTAAATAGGACGTTTGCTTTTCTGTCGGAATGTTCAGCCTCGAATCCTGACATAATTTGACCTTTTTGTAAACAGTGTTCAAAAAAGGTTACACCATGGTGTACCAGCATTAGTTGGAAAAAAAGTGCGACAGACTAGCGACCTGTCAATAACATATACACCATTGTGCTGAAAATCCGGAGGAAAGCTCCTGCTCCGTGGACCCCAATGGCCAATCAATAAGCAACGTCGAACATTTGAGCATTTGCTTTAATTTCGAACTGTGCTCACCACCTGTCCACGGATACAAGGATCATTGAGCATACTCTTACTGTCGCCACCTGATGAAGACAAGTAGCAAGAAATCGGTTCTGAAGTGTAATTGTTAGGAAGAGAGCAACACAGTGCCAGGAATAGTTAACTCGGGATATCATGTTTGACATTTTCCTAGATTCTGGGATGGCATACTGACCATTACAAAAAGTCTCCCCACGACACGATTAGAAGTGTTGAAACGTTTTATTTTTGAAAATTCAGTCGCGGTTTAAAGATTGTAGGATAGAACGCTTAATTATAAGACAGTCAGTGTACTGTTTTGGATGCATGAAGTTTGTTGTTGGTTTTACTGGAATTCAAGCTTCCTTTGTTTGCTGGAATTTTACAGCTTGACAAGCCAATCATTTTCCAGTAATAAGATTTATGCTGCTGAAACCCGTGATATTTTTATAATTTGAAACGTAACGTTTACTTGCATTATGCACAAAGCTGTGTCAATATTTCCTGTTAGAAATTGTGTGAGGCATGTGGAACTTTAGAACGTATGTTTACTAATTTGTTTTAACTGCTTTTACTCCTCATCACTCATATCAAAGAAAGCTTCATTGAATCTAACTTGTCGAATCCAAAGTCAGGATGGCCAATATTGATAAGTGAGAGATCACGTGCAATCACGTGGGACAAAGTTCGATCAATATATTCGTTGAATTCTAGCTGGGACGGAAGAATGATTTTTGAGTTTACACCGTAGTGTTGAACGGATGAACAAATTTATGAATGAAAACAGCGCGAAACAATACTTTTGTACGAAACGTTTTTTCTCACATGATATGTGTCTCTTTTTGCGCTGTTTTGATCTATGAAGATACAAAAGATATCAAATTAGTCTGTCTTACGGTTGTATGCTAGGCTAACCCCTAAAATACTCCAATAGAATACCATATCATTTTAGACTCTTGTGCCAACATCGCATCTCGGTTTCAAAGTTTGCAATGTACACCGCCGATAGGTAAGCGTCAAGTACAGACAACAAAGATGGATTATATGTGAAAGTTCACCCACCGTAAGTCACTTAGTCGTCATCATCCTGAGAAGCTCCCACATTGTTATCAAAATAACCTCAATGAGCAGCAAGTAAGATTAACCGGGATTCGATAAGTGAGGCTGCAACTGCGTACCGCCGCACAGCCCTGCACAACATTGCAGCAAGCGTCAGCATAGGCAGCCGTGATTATAAGTAATTCAAAGTTTTAATGAACCAAAAAGCAAATACTTTACAGTAACCACAGATTAAAATATAGGGAATGCATAAAAATCAACACAAATGTTTATTGTCGCCTTCCCATCATTGTGCGATACAACGAATTAAATAATTTGATGTTGTGAAGAGTTATTTAAATAAGATGAAGAAGAGCAAATGTTTACTCTAAAATGTTCGATATTTCAGCTAAAGACTGATGTAAAAAACAACGATTTCTGTACATATTACCTTTAAATAAATATTTCGCAAAAAAATTCGATCGTAATTTTTCAATAAGCACTCTCTTTTGACACACTTATCTTGATGGAAATGGGATAAAGTACATTCGATATAAGTACGATCTGGAAGGCAATATGATTTACGTCGATCAAGTATTTGTGACCATAAATTCTTGAATCTTGAATCTTGAATATGATGATTTACAGAAAAGATCGAGCAACAAAAGGTGGCGGTGTCCTCCTCTACTTACATGAAAGCATCAACTGCACTATAATTCTCTCCCCCGAGTTAGATGTCCCAGATACACTGTTTTGCTCTTTTGACTTACATGACAAACGTAAGTGCCTCTTAGCATTGATTTATCGCCCCCCTTCTTCATCATCTGCCGCTGAGACTGTTCTTGCTAATGCAATACGTTTTGCATTGAAGCTCACATATTCACATTCGCTCCTCCTCGGTGATTTTGATGTACCTACCCTTGCAACACACATTACAGGTGACGATTCATTCAAAAGCTTTCTTCAAGAAATAATGACTTGCAATCCTCTTTACAACCATGTGCAACAACCAACGCGATTTCGATCTGAACAAACCCCATCTAGCCTGGAACTCATACTTAAAAACGAAGAACTCATGATAGAATCTGTTTTCTATACAACTCCACTCGGATTGAGTGATCATGTTGTCATGACATTTGATTATACTTATCAATACGAACCAGCAGGAAATGCTCAACGAACGTCTATAACTGTGAACTATGACTTTCTTCGAGCTCTTACTACTGCAAATCGATGGGATTTCCTTGAACTCAAATCAGCCTAGGAAATCTGGGAAACGTTTTACAGCCAACTTCGTATTATCATTGACTTATCATCGAAGGCGAAAATAATATACAGCAAACAGCGTCCGAAAAAGCCTCTCAGAAGCAGTACTCGGAAATGGATGTGTAAGCGTGACAATGCCTGGTTCAAATACTTGGACGATCCGTCGGGGATAACTTGGTGCTACTACACGTTATTGCGAAATAAGTGTGTCTGCCTCACTCGAAAAGACAGAAAAGATTACCAAACCAGTCTTGTCGAAAAATTCATGATAAATCCCAAAGCACTGTAAAAACACTTCAACGACCTCCGGAATGTTGAAATAGGAATACCGCAACTGGTCTCTGGTACTGGAATAGTGACGTCGTTTAAAGATTGCGCTAACGTTTTCCGACAACAATTCGCATCAGTTATCTCACAAGTGTCGACCCATAGACAGCCCTTAGACTCTGACAGCTACAGCCTGCCAATTCTTCACGGGGTGGAGTTCCCCCAAACGTTGTTCAATCAAAATTATTGACGATGAAGAGAACAGGCTCACCCGGTATAGACAATATACACGCAAAAATTTTGCACAATCTATCTTCCGAGTTCGCAATACCGACATCTGACGTATTCACGCTGATGTTCGAGCAGAGCTTTGTACCAGAAACTTGGAAAACTGCCCTGATTAGTCCCATCTACAAGGGTGGAAAAAGAAATGATCCTTTAAACTAACGCCCGATAGCGTTATTACCAGTGCTATCAAAAGTAATGGAGTCCATAATAGCTGATGCCTTACGAAATCACTTTGAGATTAATAATTTAATATCCGAGGCACAGCAAGGATTCAGGAAAAAACGATCCTGCCTGACAAACTTGCTATTAGCAAAAGAATCTTGGTCTGAGCTACTGGATGCCGGCCAAACCGTGGACGTAATTTAAATCGATTTTTCAAAAGCCTTCGATCGTGTGAATCACGAAATACTTGCGTCGAAAATACTCATCTACGGAGTACAGGGTAAACTCCATGCATGGATTAAAGAATGGTTGATATCTCGCGAGATGTACGTGAGAGTCAAAAACGAACTCTCCGAGTCGATCAAAGTTGCCCGTGGTGTCCCACAAGGATCAGTCCTCGGACCGCTTCTGTTTTTAATATATATAAACGACTTGCCTACTGTATTACAGTAACCGTGCTTATTTTCGCTGATGAGGCTAAGCTTTGGCGCAAGATAAACTCCACAGACGACAGGCAGAACCTGCAACGGGATCTTGATTCACACTTGGTCCATAGACAACGAAATACCCCTGAATGCTTCGAAATGCAGCCTATTGTCTCTCAACAGCTAGTCGAGCAAAGAATATTATCTTGGTTGCACTGTTATTAAACCCGCTTCCACCGGAAAAGATTTAGGTGTGATTATACAATCAGACTTAGGAAACTCAATGCAATGTCGACTGGCTGCCTGCAAAGCTGAAAACAACTTGGGTCTCCTTAGAAGAGTCCTAGGTTCGTTTGACCCCAATATTGCCTGCAAATTGATTTCAACGTACATCCGTCCTCATGTTGAATATGCTATACCGGCATGGGATCCTTGGTTAAAAAAAGATATTCTGCTATTAGAAACTCCACAGCGCTGAGCGACAAAACTCGTCCTGGGACTGTCAAATTATCCATACGAAACATGACTTAAATTATTGAATTTGCATTCGGCTGATTACAGACGGAAACGAGGAGCACTAATATTCATTTGGAGAGTGCTTAATCAAACGAATCATCCTTGCGGTCATTTGTTTCATCTTTCCCATAACACACATCTGCGAGGTCACCAATCGAAACTTTACCACCAGCATAGCAGGTTGAACTGCCGCAAATATGCATTTTCCGTTCGCAATGTGCAACTGTGGAACAGTTTACCTACTCGTGTGGTACAATCTGGAACTGTTGAAGTTTTCAAGAAATCACTAGATATCCACATGGACAAGTATGTTTTTGATGTTTGACAATAATCTAACAATATTTTGATATTTTTACCATCCGACCCGATGTACATTTTTGTGGGTCTTGTAAAGCATAGCTTTTTACCTGCATATAATCTATGAATAAATCTATGAATAAACGAGTCTCATTAGATCCACAAAATTGATCGAACCGGATTACTTTATAGACGCTAAAACCTTATACTTAAATCCATTTTTACTTTGCAAGTATTATGTTGGCGCATGTGGTCTACTTTTAGGATCTTCAATACATATGGAACTATATTTTCGACCCTGCTTCAATGTTGGCTGTCTTCCCATTAGTGATTGTTGGATTCCTATTATGGTGTACTTCATAAATCCAATCAATAACTCTGAACCCTGTTAACATTTTCTCAACTCCATCGCCTGGTGTCTGGTAACCCTTTTCCCGAGAAATTCGACCACAAAACAAGATATTTATGCAAGCCAACCAACTAATGAATTTTCGTTATCCTTTAATAAGGATAAGACATACACATGACAGTTTGAACGCTTTCTTGATCACCGAGCTCGGTGACAGTAATTCTTATATTATTAACACGAAGTTAATAACGAATGGTTCTATATTTTAGCGGTCAATAATTTGTGCATGATACAATTGTCAAATATTATTATGAAATGGATTACTGCACTGAGTCTATTGATATTTTTGTGCAAGATTTATGCATTGAAGTTCATATGCGTAACCAATTACTTTAGTTTCCACAGGTTAATTGAGATTTCTCGATGTAAGAGTCTGCAGACGGGATTTGAGGATAAACACTCATTGAATAGTCGTAGTTGATGCAAAGTTGAGTCGGCGCGACAATGACGGTTGTCTCAGATTATGCCCTCACACGACACTATCCATCTTTGCTTAGCCAAACTCTTCGTGGATGCCTCTGTACCAATGCGCAATGGTTGTTTAATAAATTTACGGAACTTGTCGCTAATTGTCATTAATGAAGCTTGGCTTAACCATGAAAATAAAGATAACAAGTGTGTAAGGTGAAACCTTTGTCTACATCTTGTGTCCAGTCATCGAGGGCGAGCAGAAGGTTTGAATGGCAAGAGTGTCTTTTTCTGAATCCGTGTTGTTCGACTGCGAGCAAGCAATTGTCATACAGAAGTTTTGTGACGCTTTTGGCTGCAAGGCGCTCCATCGCTTTAGATATTACCGGCAGTAGTGTTACTGGTCGATAGTTGGATAATTGGGAACGGTTTCCTCCTTTGTAGATGGGGGTAATGATGTCACTCTTCCAATCACAACGAACGAAATTTCGGGCGTATACAAAGCATAAGCACAGTTTTTGAGAATCAGTGGGGTAATTTCGTCAGCTCCGGGAGTATTTTCCGTGTTGAGATTTAGCAATGTGCGGTAGACACCGTCGGACGTAAGAGTTAGTAGTTGTAAGACGTTTTCGGGTGAGATTAAGGGAGTTAAGGGACAGCAAACGGTGTTTCGTGAGTTGAAGTAAGTGGAGAAGAAATGGGATAGATCATCCGCAGATTGCGAATCTGTGGCTGTTGTCTTCAGAGCGGCAACCCTTGGTTTCACTCTAGACCGGTTATTTGTGATCTGAAAGATATTTTTGAGGTTTGATTACATTTCGTTGAGTAAATTTTTTTGATAATTCAATTTTTCATCAACAACAAGTTTGTTCACCTTATTTCTCAGCAAACGGAATGTCTCCCAACTATCAATAATGGTATAATGTCGATGTGCCCGCCATGCAGCATTACGCAAAGTCAACCATTTCCGTGTTCGGCTTCTCAGCTTAAACTTATATCCATTTCTCACCTATGAAACAAGATGAGAGTGCATTTCAACGGCAAATTTAAGTGCGTATATCATCCACTGCCACTGATCGTGCACGTTGTCGGACTTAAGACCAAGGTCTGTCCCGTACTTAAGAGTAGTTTTAAGTTGTGAAAAGTCGATTATTCTAATCAGCTTGATGATCTCACTTGTTCTGATTGCCTGGCAAATATAATGAAACGCAATAATTAAGTGGTCACTGAGTCCCATGGGAGCTTTATATGTGAGATTTTCAATCACGTGCTCTACATTTGTCAGTATAAAGTCCAATATAGACGGTGTATCAGTACCACGAAATTGGGTTCTGTTAAAAATATGGTTGTAGAGTGGAATTTCTTCATGCAACTGTTGATATATGGCAATTATGCAGTTTTCTGGATGAACTGAATTTCCAATTGAGGTCTCTGATCAGAAGAAGTCTGCCGCGGTATCTCGTGGCCGCTTAGCGTATATTTGCAAGTAATGCTGAATTGTAGGCTTCATCGGCTGAGGGCGGTCGGTAAATCACACCCACTGTGCATTTTTCGACTGCTGTTACATTCAGCGAACACCATAATGTGTCTTGCAGTTGTAAGTCGTCATCAGTGATCTCTTGGCAGAGCAATCTCGGAATGTGGTAAAGCGCAACACCAACTCCTCGAGTCAAGCGATCACGAAAAAAGTAGAGACATGCCCTCAATGATTACTTCATTGTCTGTCGAAATTAGATGAAACCATGTCTCAGTAACGGCAATCACGTCTGGTGAGTGTGTTGTAGTTATTTCAGCCAGTTCGTGTAGTTTGTTTGACAAGTGTTCGGCATTCGTTAACAAAAATTTATCACTCGATGTTGACAGAAAAGACCGTTCATAAGATAAAATTATTGGTGCGGCTCGACCTAGGTATGTTTCCCGGTATCGAATTGTATGTGCTGCAGCTGATATTGATGAATTTAAAATTTCTCATAAGCAGGATAGGCATAGAATGACTGAAGCTTCGAACGTTTTGTATCAAGTCATCTATCGTATCATATTTGTTCCTAACGAATACACCAACATGATATTCACCAAAGACTAAAGACTACACCGACACGAAATTCACCAGTTAATTTCTGAAATATCGTGTACACGAATAAAGATATATTCTTTGTCTCGTTTTCTAAATGGCAGTGAGAGTTGACACCACATTTGCACCGTATGTGAAACACATGCTTACCGATATGTTTAAACTAGCCGTTGCAGTGCGGTTGCCGACTATTGAATATCTAGATACTCACCCTACTCTTGATGAGCTCAATAGGGCAATCGACCACTTAACGAATGAAAAAGGCCCATGGTGACGACGGAATTCCACTTGAGCTCATCAAATGTTGTAGAGCAGCATTATTACAACCGCTTCACCGTTTGCTTGTTCAGCGCTGGCAGGAGGAGTGTGTCCCACAAGAGATGCGAGACACAACGATCATCACGCTATTCAAGAATAATGGTGATAGAGGCGACTGCAACAATTACAGAAGAATCTCCCTTCTGAGTGTTGCAGGCAAATTGTTTGCTAAAGTCTTACAGATCCTGTTGCAAATATTAGCTGATTGAAATTACTCCGAATCTCAATGTGGCTTTCGCAAGGGAAGATCAACCGTTGACATGTTCTTTTCCCTGAGACAACTTCAAGAAAATTGTCGGGAACAGCGTATGCCATTATACGCTGTTTTTATTGATTTAACGAAGGCATTCGACTACATCAGCAGGAAGGGTCTTTTCAGAATGCTTGATTTGATAGTCTGCCCCCCAAGCCTGATAAAGCTCGTTATTTCGTTCCACTCAGGCATGAAGGCTCAGTCCATTTTAAAGGTTTCAGCTCAGTAGCCTTTGAAATTCGCCGAGGCGTCAAACAAGGGTGTGTTCTTGCTCCAACGCTGTTCGGCATTTTCTTTGCTCAGCTTCAAAATCACGCTTTTAGGATGAGGACAGAAGGTATTCACCTACGCACGCGAAGTGATGGCAAGCTTTTCAACCTAAACCGGTTGAGAGCACAAACCAAGGCACGAAATGTGCTTATCCGTGACCTGCTGTTTGTCGACGATGCAGCCTTTATTGTTCACTCCCAAGAGCACCTTCAGTCTCTAATGGGCTGTTTTTCGTCGGCATGCAAAGACTTTGGGATAACACGCAGCATGAGCAAGACCAAAGTCATTGGTCAAGGGACTGTATCGCCTCCCATCATAACTGTTGGAAACTGTCAGCTTGAATCAGTACATGAGTTCACGTACCCTGGTTCAACCATTGTGGATAACCTCTTGCTAGACACGGAGATTGATAAGCGGATTGGCAGAACAGCTGTCGTTCTGTCCCGTTTGAACTCTCGTGTTTGGGGTAACCGCAAGCTGATTGTAAAGACAAAGATAATGGTATACAGCACGTGTGTACTAAACACTTTACTGTACGGCAGTGAAACCTGGACCACCCACGTAAGACACGAACGGAAGCTGAATTCTGTCCATCTACGAAGCATCCGTCGTATTTTGAACATATCGTGGATGGACAATGACTAATGCTAAAGTGCTTTCAAACGCTGGTCTACCGAGCATGTTCACCCTATTGCGACAGCGCCGCATGCGCTGCCTTGGTCATGTCTACAGAATGCAAAATGGTCGTATTCCGAAATATCTACTCTATGGTGAGTTGCAATTAGGAAGTCGACCATTAGGCAGACCGCACTTGCGGTAAAAATACGTTTGCAAAAGAGATATGAAAGCTCTTGGCATTGACCCGGCGAGTTGGGAAGAACTTGCTCTTGACCGCTCACATTGGATGCATCGTGTAAAGCGTCGTCTGCAAGCTGAGGTGGCACAGATTCAGCTCTTGGCTGCCGAACGAATATCACGCCACCGACGTGCAACTGATGCAATACAACCGAGTTCTGACTTTCGTTGCCAGCGCTGTGGGAGAGATTGTTCCTCCCGAATCGAACTGTTTAGTCATTCCAAAAGCTGCAGAACATGAACATTCACGCGATTGTGATGTACATATATGGTCGACATAGACCGAAGGAGGCCAACAACAACATTGTGTAAGATAAATACGATGAAGTACGTATATACGAATGCGCAATGTTTAACCAACTAATTAGATTAACTATATGAGCTTTGTTATAGTCTTTCACCCGATTTGGTTGCAGTTAGCGAGACTTGGTTCCAGCCCTAAATGACTGACGCTGAGCTCTCGATTCCGAAAATGTCACTACTCCGACGCGATTGCCCGAGATCCGGCGGTGGAGTTGCAGTCTACTTTCATGAACGTTTAGCGCAGTGTAACGTATTCGATCATTCTGACCTCAGCTTTCCCGATACGATGGGGTGTTCACTAAACCTAGTCAATGGAGATGAATGTATGATCGGTATCATTTAACGACCAATCCAAACATTGAACATGTATATTCTACACCATTACGGCTTTGAACTTTGAACCCATGCATCGAAGTAAGTCATACATCTTGACCCCATGGATTTAAATGTGCCATCCAACCGATCGAACACAGTTTGTGGCCAATGCGTTTTTACTTGATTCCTGAACTGCCCACGGAGCAAACAAATCCAGTTTTACTACTTATGTTATTCGGAATTCCCATATTTTTCAGTGGCTATTTAAAGCTATATGCTTTTTAACCATTGAATTGAATTGAATTGAAGACACGTTTTTCAATATGATTATAGATCACGGCCTTACGCAACGTATATTCAAGATCTCAAGGTTTCAACCAGTTCACACACTATCATGGCTTGACCTCTTTTACAGCGGCATCACAAATCGATACGACACAGTGCATGACACTGAACCATTGATAACAGTGTTTGCTGCACTGCAACGGCTAGTTTAAAAACATCGGTAAGCGTGTGCTTCACATACGGTGCAAATGTGATGTCAACTCTCACTGCCATCTATAATAAAAGAAGAAAATGAGTTTATTCGTATACACGAATTTTCAGCTATTATCTGGTGGATATCATGTTGGTGTAGTCGTTAGGAACAAATATGTTACGATAGATGACTTGATACAGAACGTTCGAAGCTTCAGTCATTTTATACCTATTCTGCTTATGATAAATTTCAACTTCATCTAAATTTGTGACTAGTAATCCGTGCCAAGCCTATCAAACTATTCACAAGGTTGATCACGATGGTCCATAATGGAAGCACTGGACTCGAGTTTCGCTCTTATTAAAGCTCATCAGCAGTGCATATCCTCCGATTCGGGGGGGACTCAAATCCCCGACCAACACCATTGTAATCATATGCCTCAACGAATTGGGCAACCGTCCACCGTTTGACCGATCGCAATTAAGCGTTTATGAACTGTTCTCCAGACTGGCACATTTGAATAGCTTAGTTTACCCGACCAGTTCAGAAGGAGCCAGCAACACCTGTTGTGGTCGCACAACCGAACATATCTCCGTGTCGGGTCTTCCCATCGGATACAGTTTAAGCTAACACTGATTAGATCTGATGGGCATTGTTGTTTAAGCGAATTTCGCAGAGTATATTTTTTATATTTGTGACTACTGTTCCGTGCCAAGCCCATCGAACTATTAACAAAGTTGATCACGGCGATCTATAATGGAAGCACTGGATTCGATTTTCGCTCTTATTAGAGCTCATCAGCAGTGCATATCCTTTGCTTCCGGTGGGACTCGAACCCCCGACCATCACCATTGTAGCCCCATGCCTCAACGACTTGTGTTAACGTCCACCGTTCGACCGATCGCAAGTAAGCGTTTATGAACTGTTCCCCAGACTGGCACATTTGAATAGCTTTGTTTGCCTGACCAGTTCGGAAGGAGCCAGCAACATCTGCTGTGGTCGCCCAGGCGAACAGATCTCCGTGTCAGGTCTTCCCATCGGATACACTGTAAGCTAACACTGATTAGATCTGATGGGCATTGTTGTTAAAGCGAATTTCGCAGAGTATATTTTTTATATTTGTGAATACTCATCCGTGCCAAGCCCATCGAACTATTCACAAGGTTGATCACGATGGTCCATAATGGAAGCACTGGACTCGAGTTTCGCTCTTATTAGAGCTCATCAGCAGTGCTTATCCTCCGATTCGGGTGGGACTCAAATCCCCGACCAACACCATTGTAATCATATGCCTCAACGAATTGGGCAACCGTCCACCGTTTGACCGATCGCAATTAAACGTTTATGAACTGTTCTCCAGACTGGCACATTTGAGTAGATTTGTTTGCCCGACCAGTTCAGAAGGAGTCAGCTGCATCTGTTGTGGTCGCCCAACCGAACAGATCTCTGTGTCAGGTATTGTTTGTGCTTTAAATTGTGTACAAGCTTATTGGTCAAATGATATATTCTCTGCAAAAGCCTGATGTCCTTCTGTAGCCAGGTCTACCAAGCCTAATCCACCTATACCATGGTGGGCATCAAGAACGTAATAAAGACAACAACCACAGCTTCGCAATCTGCCGAAGTGATAGCCCATTTCTTCTCCACTGACTTCAACCTACGAAACACAGTTAACTTTCCCATAACTCTCGTAATCTCACCCGGAATCGTTTTACAACAACCAACTATTGTCTCGGAAAGTGTCCTCCGCACATTGCTAAATCTCAACCCTTAAAAATCTCCCGAAGCTGACGAAATTACCACACTGGTTTTCAAATTTGTTCTTATTGTTTCTGTACGACCGCGTCAGCGCCGCCTGCGGTGGGTTGGTCATGTTTATAGAATGGAAAATGGTCGTATTCCGAAAGATCTACTGTTTCGTGAGTTGCAATTAAGAAGTCGACCATTGGGAAGACCGCATTTGCTGTACAACGACATTTGCAAAAGAGATATGAAAGCTCATGGCATTGAAACCGCGAGCTGGGTAGAAATTGCTATTGACCGCTCACTTTGCAGGCATTGTGTAAAGCGTCATCTACAAGCTGGGGAGGAGCAGATACAGTCTTGGCTGCTGAACGCAGATCACGCCGCCGGCGAGTAACTGACGCCCTACAACAGAGTTCTGACAATCGTTGCCAGCGCTGTGGGAATGATTGTTCCTCCCGAATCGGACTGTTTAGTCACTCAAAAAGCTGTAAAACATGAAAATTCATACGATTGTGATGCACATCCATTGTCGACATTGACCGAAGTAGGCCAACAACAAATACTCCCCTCACCTACTTGTGTAACATCTATTTAACACAAAGTATCGTTCCCTGTGATTGGAAGAGTGTCATCATTACCCCCATCTACAACTTAGGAAACCCTTCCGAATTATCCAATTATCGACCAGTAACACTACTACGAGTGATCTCTAAAGTAATGAAGCGCCTCGTAGCAAACAGTGTCACAAAACATCAGGAAGACAATTTGTTGCTAGCAGTCGAAAAACACGGTTTCAGAAAAAGACACTCTTGCCATTCAAACCTTCTGCTCGCCCTCGATGACTGGACACAAGATGTAGACAAAGGTTTCACCTTACACACTTATTATCTTGATATGTCAAAAGCATTCGATCGTGTCAACCGCGGTCACTTACTACACAAAATAGAGAAATGTTGCATCAAAGGTTCATTACTAGGTTGGTTGGAGGATTATCTCCGCGACCGTGTCAGTCGAGTAGGGGTTGATAGTGTGTTGTCACGACCCATTGCACGAACGAGTAGAGTGCCGCAGGTATCAGTGTTTGGAGCAATTCTTTTCCTGATAAATGTAAACGACTTACCTAAAATTGTTCGCTGAAAATATTGTTATTTGAGGATGACATCAAGCTGTGGACACAATTACGCACAACTGATTATTGCAGACGGCTTCAGTTTGACCTCGATGCCTTACAAGACTGGTCACTTAGAAACGTACTCCCTTTCAATATCAGAAAATGCAAGGTATTGACTATTGGAAGACATTTCGAATACTCTTACACCCTTTGTTCACATATTCTTGAAAGCCATGACCAGGAGAATGACTTGGGTGTGTGGGTGAGCAGCACTTTGAAACCGTCACAGCTGTCTATGAAAAAACGTCAGGAGTACTGCTTCTGCTAAAACGTGTGTTCTGGAGTTTCACGAAGCAAACTGTTAATCGAAAATTAAATACGTACGTGAAGCCAACAACGGAGTATGCTGTTCAGGCTTGGTCGCCCTGGCTAGAGAAGGACAACAGCCTCTTTCAGTGAATATATAATGGTTCCACCAAGCTCGTACGCGGTCAAAAGCACAAACAATAGGAAGACCGTATCACAAGCCTCAATTCTTTTTTACTCTCGACACCGCCATCTTTTTTATTGTATATACCTCATAACTCCATCCTATGGTTATTGTTAAGCTAAATGCTTTTTAGACCATTACAGCTTTGAATAACTTTGAATCACTTTGATTCTTATGTTTAATATATTGCATACCCCCAACCATCCCTTGAATAATCTATTCACACAACAACCACGACGAAACAGCCGGAGTCAGGACTACACAGTACTGATTACCGACTCGAGACTGAACTGTTCAACGTATTTTAATTCTAAATGTGTATGTTTTACCTGGAACTCCCTAACCTGTAATGTTGCACATTCACCCAACTTGGATATATTCAAATCGAACTTGGACAAATTCATGTCGACCAATCCAAACTTTGAAACTATATATTTTACACCATTACGGCTTAGAACTTTGAACACATGCATCGAAGTAAACGGGGTACCGACAGTTGCTCCTTGACAATTGCTCCCCGACAGTTGCTCCGCGACAATTGCTCCTCGGACAATTGCTCCTCGGACAATTGCTCCTCGGACAGTTGCTCCTCGGACAATTGCTCCTCGGACAGTTGCTCCTTGACCAATTGCTCCTTGCCCTATTGCTCCTTGCCCTATTGCTCCTTGACCAATTGCTCTATGAATTTTAGATCACGATCACATTGCGACGAAAATAATTCATACAAGTGAAGACAAGTATTTTTCTCTTTGAACATTTTAATAAAAATTGAATAAAATACTATAGATCACTGTAATAACAATAACAATAACTAAGCCATGTGTTTTTTAGTGTTTTTTCACAAAATCCTGGTCTCATGTCTGATAACTGCACACAAAAATATCACTGTTATAAAACATCTTCCAAACTACTGTCTTGATTGTCTTCTCATTCTTCTTTCGCAACAGAAGCCTACAAATTGTAGCAAAAAGCAATGCTCTCCAGTACACTCACGGTGTCCCGACCCTGCTGACCTTCAACAACTCTTTTAATTCTTTCCGCCAGTTTGATGTGTTTCTTCCTTTTTGGTGGTGGGGGCTGACCACTCAACAGCTGGGTTATTGTGTTTTTGTTTAGCATCTGTTCTTTTTTGATGCTGTCAATGAATCTGAACACATGAGGGAAGAATACTCCCACAAGAGACTGCATTCTGTTGTGCCAGGCCTCGATACTGTTGTTGGTTCGTGGCATGTCTGACATGGTGCGTTCGTACTGGTTCCACAGTTCGATGGGAAACATGGGGGCACGGCGTTCAGCTCCTTGCCGTCTTGGTGGCCTCCCGATCCAGGTGTCTTCAAAATAGTCAACAAATGCCTCGCCTCCCTTCTCTGCCATGCATGTGACGAAACCTTGATTTTCTGTCAGAGTTTCAAATGCCCCAACAACTTGGTCACGGGGAAGAAATGCAAGCGCAGGAAGACACCGAATCCAACATGCAAAAAGACCATCCTCTTCAGCATAGGTGGTAGCTAATCCAAGTTGCTGACACTTCCTCCAGCAGCACTGACCCAGATGAAAGAAGCAGCCTGTCACTACAAGGCCAGGAAATTCCTGTTCAAAAGCACGGATGGCAGCATTTTCAAAGTCACACATCAAGGTCGTCGGTGCAAGGTTTGGCTGCAGCTCTCTGAGAGCCTGTTTAAAAAAAGAAAGAAAAAAATAAAAGCATAAAAAGGCATGTGTCAGTAAGGGGTGGAAAATGTCATGAAAATGATGAAAATAACCCTAACGCTTATCATGCTGAATATGATAATGGTATTATGTACCTGTAGAAACCGACGATATACTGCCGTTGTTTTTCCAGGCAGCAGTGCAAACACCACCGGCATCATGAGTCCTTGGCAGCAACAGTGTATTGTGTACAATTGATGGAATAAGCTGGGCGCCACTTTGAATGTTCCATCGGCAAACCAGTGTTGACTTTCAGACAATAACATCAGATTTTGGTGGGTTGAGAAAATCAGAATGCGCTGAGAGCCAGGTCCAGAGTCGTGCAGAAGAAAGAGCTCTCCATCATCAAAGGTCTTGTAGTCATCAGGAATATTCAGATCTTCCAGACTTGCAGGCAGTGGTGGGACCCGACCATTGCGGTTTCGCGTTCTTTGTATTTGTCTCTTAAGTGCCCGTTCTGTTGGCAAAGAAGCTGCTGTGATTTCAGAAACGCCTGTACACTGACTGGCAATGATCATCATTGTGGTTTCTTCTGTTGTAGACGCTTGTCTTTTGATGGAATCAACTACCTTCAGAACATTCTTGCGACACGCGTCGGGGGCATGGTTGTGTTCTGATGACTTCAAGATTGTAGTTCCACGGAGACGGAGTCGCCCGGAACAGTGGTCTTTTCGCTTTCGTTCACACACATAAAAATCAACAGTGGGGTCACTCTTGCTGGTTTCCTTTTTGTTGTACACGAAACGTTCGTAGCAAGCCTTAGGTTTGCCTTTTTCTGACAAATACCAAGTAACGTGTCTGTCCATTTTGAAAGGTAGCCTTCAACTGAACTATTTAACTATTTATAACAATCAAACAAGTAAACAAGTGAACTGAAGCTGACCCCACTGTTGATTTTTATGTGTGTGAACGAAAGCGAAAATACCACTGTTCCGGGCGACTCCATCTCCGTGGAACTGAGTTCAAGTGAACTCAGTTCACTTGTACAAGGAGCAATTGGTCAAGGAGCAACTGTCCGAGGAGCAATTGTCCAAGGAGCAACTGTCCGAGGAGCAATTGTCCGAGGAGCAATTGTCCGAGGAGCAATTGTCCGAGGAGCAATTGTCCGAGGAGCAATTGTCGCGGAGCAACTGTCGGGGAGCAATTGTCAAGGAGCAACTGTCGTGGACCCGAAGTAAACGATACATCTTGACCCAATGGATTTACATGTGTCATCCAACTGATTAAAAACGTTTTCTGCCTATGGATTTTTACCTAATTCCTGAACTGTTCAGTGAGCAAACCAATCCCGTTTTTAATACCTATGTTATTCGTAATTCACATATTATTCTTTGGTTTTAGTAAAGCTATATGCTTTTTGACCATTGAATTCAATTGAATTGGCGACACGTTTCTCAATGTGATTTTAGATTACGGCCTTACGCAAAATATATTCAAGATCTCAAGGTTTCAACCAGTTCACACACTATCATGGCTTGACCTCTTTTACAGCGGCATCACAAATCGATACGACACAGTGCATGACACTGAACCATTGGTAACAGTGTTTGCTGCACTGCAACGGCTAGTTTAAAAACATCGGTAAGCGTGTGCTTCACATACGGTGCAAATGTGGTGTCAACACTCAATGCCATCTAGAATAAAAGAAGAAAATGAGTTTATTCGTGTACACGAATTTTCAGCTATTATCTGGTGAATATCATGTTGGTGTAGTCGTTAGGAACAAATATGTTACGATAGATGACTTGATACAGAACGTTCGAAGCTTCAGTCATTTTATACCTATTCTGCTTATGATAAATTTCAACTTCATCTAAATTTGTGACTAGTAATCCGTGCCAAGCCTATCAAACTATTCACAAGGTTGATCACGATGGTCCATAATGGAAGCACTGGACTCGAGTTTCGCTCTTATTAGAGCTCATCAGCAGTGCATATCCTCCGATTCTGGTGGGACTCAAATCCCCGACCAACACCATTGTAATCATATGCCTCAACGAATTGGGCAACCGTCCACCGTTTGACCGATCGCAATTAAGCGTTTATGAACTGTTCTCCAGACTGGCACATTTGAATAGCTTAGTTTACCCGACCAGTTCACAAGGAGCCAGCAGCACCTGTTGTGGTCGCACAACCGAACAGATCTCCGTGCCAGGTCTTCCCATCGGATACAGTGTAAGCTAACACTGATTAGATCAGATGGGCATTGTTGTTTAATCGAATTTCGCAGAGTATATTTTTTATATTTGTGACTACTGTTCTGTGCCAAGCCCATCGAACTATTAACAAAGTTGATCACGGCGATCCATAATGGAGGCACTGGATTCGATTTTCGCTGTTATTAGAGCTCATCATCAGTGCATATCCTCCGCTTCCGGTGAGACTCGAACCCCCGACCATCATCATTGTAGTCCCATGCCTCAACGACTTGTGTTAACGTCCACCGTTCGACCGATCGCAAGTAAGCGTTTATGAACTGTTCTCCAGACTGGCACATTTGAGTAGATTTGTTTGCCCGACCAGTTCAGAAGGAGTCAGCAACATCTGTTGTGGTCGCCCAACCGAACATATCTCCGTGTCAGGTATTGTTTGTGCTTTAAATTGTGTACAAGCTTATTGGTCAAATGATATATTCTCTGCAAAAGCCTGATGTCCTTCTGTAGCCAGGTCTACCAAGCCTAATCCACTTATTCCATGGTTGGCATCAAGAACATATTAAAGACAACAACCACAGCTTCGCAATCTGCCGAAGTTATAGCCCATTTCTTCTCCACTGACTTCAACCTACGAAACACAGTTAACTTTCCCATAACTCCCGTAATCTCACCCGGTATCGTTTTACAACTACTAACCATTGTCTCGGAAAGTGTCCTCCGCACATTGCTAAATCTCAACCCTCAAAAATCTCCCGGAGCTGACGAAATTACCACACTGGTTTTCAAATCTGTAGCCCCCTCACCTTTACGTCAGCGCCGCCTGAGGTGTATTGGTCATGTTTATAGAATGGAAAATGGTCGTATTCCCAAAGATCTACTGTTTCGTTAGTTGCAATTAAGAAGTCGACCATTGGGCAGACCGCACTTGCGGTACAACGACATTTGCAATAGAGATATGAATGCTCTCGGCATTGAAATCACGAGCTAGCTAGAACTTGTTCTTGACCGCTCACTTTGGAGGCATTGTGTAAAGCGTCATCTGCAAGCTGGGGAGGAGCAGATACAGTCTTGGCTGCTGAACGCAGATCACACCGCCGGCGAGTAACTGACGCCCTACAACAGAGTTCTGACTAACGTTGCGAGCACTGCTGGAGAGATAGTTCCTCTCAAATCGGACTGTTTAGTCACTCAAAAAGCTGTACAACATGAAAATTCATACGGTTGTGATGCACATCCATTGTCGACATTGACCGAACGAGGCTAACAACAACAAAAAATACCCCTTCCCTACTTGTGTAACATCTCCTTAACACAAAGTTTCGTTCCCTGTGATTGGAAGAGTGGCATCATTACCCTTCCGAATTATCCAATTATCGACCAGTAACACTACTACCAGTGATCTCTAAAGTGATGAAGCGCCTCGTAGCAAACAGTGTCACAAAACATCAGGAAGACAATTTATTGCTAGCAGTCGAAAAACACGGCTTCAGAAAATTACACTCTTGCCTTACAAACCTTCTGCTTGCCTTCGATGAATGGACACATACTGTAGACAAAGGTTTCTCCTTACACACTTGTTATCTTGATATGTCAAAAACATTCGTTCGGGTCTACCACAGTATGTTACTACAAAAAATCGAGCAATGTAGCATGAAGGGTTCATTACTAGTTTGGTTGGAGGATTATCTCCGAGATCGTGTAATTCGAGTAAGGGTTGATGGTGCTTTGTCACGACCCATTGCAGTAAAGAGTAGATCGCCGTACGGATCAGTGCTTGGTCCAATTCTTCTCCCGATCCATGTAAACGACTTACCAAAACATGTTCGGCACAATATCTTGTTAAATGCGGATGACATCACGCATTGGACAAAAGTACGCACAACCTTTTGATTGTAGACGGATTTAGTTGTACCTCGACGCCTTAAAGGACTGGTCAGTTAGAAATGAACTTCCTTTCAATGTCAGAAAATGAAAGTTATTGACTGTTGGAAGACATTTCGAATTCTCTTACACCCTTGGTTCCCATATTGTAGAAAGCACTGAAAGCGAGAATGACTTGGGTGTGTGGGTGAGCAGCACTTTGAAATCGTCCCATAACGCAACAACTGTCTATGAAAAGACGTCAAGGGTGCTGCTTCTGCTAAAACACGTGTTCAAGAGTTTCATGAGGCAAACTGTTAATCGAATATTTAAAACGTACTTAGGCCAAACATTGAGTATGCGGTTCAGGCTTGGTCATTAGCTTCTTGCAGAGAATATAACATCAGACCACCAAGCTCGTACGCGGTTTAAAGCAGAAAAAAATACGAAGATTTTTATTACAAGTCTCAATCTCTTCAACTCTCCTTGTCACCGTCTAAGAGGTGGTTGGATTCTTATGTTCAATATATTACATAGCCCAAACCATTCCCTGAATAAACTATTCACACGACTACCACCTCGAAATAGCCGGAGTCATGACTGCACTGAACTTATTCCCGACTCGAAACTGAACTGTCAAAGTTATTTATATTCTGTACGTGTATGTCTTACCTGAAACTCCCTACCCTGTAATGTTGAACCTGTATATTCTACACTAATACGGCTTTGAACTTTGAACACATGCATCGAAGTGAACTATACATCTTGACCCCACGAATTTAAATTTGCCATCCAACCGATCGAACATCGTTTCTAGCGAATGGATTTTTACCTGATTCCTGAACTGCTCAGTGAGCAAACAAATCCCGTTTTTACTACTTATGTACTTATGTAATTCGTAATTCCCATATTTCTCTGTGGCTGTATTACAGCTATATGCTTTTTGACCATTGAATTGAATTGAATTGAATTGAATTGAAGACACGTTTCTCAATATGATTTTAGATTACGGCCTTACGAAACATATATTCAAGACCTCAAGTTTTCAACCAGTTCACACACCATCTTGGCTTGACCTCTTTCTCACCGGCATCACAAATCGATACGACACAGTGCAAGACACTGAACCATTGGTAACAGTGTCTGCTGCACTGCAACGGCTAGTTTGAAAACATCGGTAAGCGTGTGCTTCACATACGGTGCAAATGTGATGTCAACTCTCACTGCCATCTATAATAAAAGAAGAAAATGAGTTTATTCGTGTACACGAATTTTCAGCTATTATCTGGTGAATATCATGTTGGTGTAGTCATTAGGAACAAATATGTTACGATAGATGACTTGATACAGAACGTTCGAAGCTTCAGTCATTTTATACCTATTCTGCTTATGAGAAATTTCAACTTCATCTAAATTTGTGACTAGTAATCCGTGCCAAGCCCATCGAACTATTCACAAGGTTGATCACGATGGTCCATAATGGAAGCACTGGACTCGAGTTTCGCTCTTATTAGAGGTCATCATCAGTGCATATCCTCCGCTTCCGGTGGGACTCGAACCCCCGACCATCATCATTGTAGTCCATGCTCCAACGACTTGTGTTGTTAACGTCCACCGTTCGATCGATCGCAAGTAAGCGTTTATGAACTGTTGTCCAGACTGGCACATTTAGAGATTTGTTTGCCCGACCAGTTCAGAAGAAGTCAGCAACATCTGTTGTTGTCGCCCAACCGACATATCTTCGTGTCAGGTATTGTTTGTGCTTTAAATTGTGTACAAGATTATTGGTCAAATGATATATTCTCTGCAAAAGCCGATGTCTTCTGTAGCCAGTTCTACCAAGGCTAATCCACTTATTCCATGGTTGCATCAAGAAACATATTAAAGACACAACCACCCAGCTTCGCAATCTGCCGAAGTTATAGCCCATTTCTCTCCACTGACTTCAACCTACCGAACACACCAGTTAACTTTCCCATAACTCCCGTAATCTCACCCGGTATCGTTTTACAACTACTAACCATTGTCTCGGAAGTGTCCTCCGCACATTGCTAAATCTCAACCCTCAAAATCTCCCGGAGCTGACGAAATTACCACAACTGGTTTTAATCTGTAGCCCCTCACCTTTACGTCCGCGCCGCTGAGGTGTATTGGTCATGTTATTAAGATGGAAAATGGTCGTTTTCCAAAGATCTACTGTTCGTTAGTTGCCATTAAGAAGTCGACCATTGGGCAGACCGCACTTGCGGTTACAACGACATTTGCAATAGAAGATATGAATTGCTCTCGGCATTGAAATCACGAGCTAGCTAGAACTTGTTCTTGACCGCTCACTTTGGAGGCATTGTGTAAAGCGTCATCTGCAAGCTGGGGAGGAGCAGATACAGTCTTGGCTGCTGTACGCAGATAACACCGCCGGCGAGTAACTGACGCCCTACAACAGAGTTCTGACTATCGTTGCGAGCACTGCTGGAGAGACAGTTCCTCTCAAATCGGACTGTTTAGTCACTCAAAAAGCTGTACAACATGAAAATTCATACGGTTGTGATGCACATCCATTGTCGACATTGACCGAACGAGGCTAACAACAACAAAAAATACCCCTTCCCTACTTGTGTAACATCTCCTTAACACAAAGTTTCGTTCCCTGTGATTGGAAGAGTGGCATCATTACCCTTCCGAATTATCCAATTATCGACCAGTAACACTACTACCAGTGATCTCTAAAGTGATGAAGCGCCTCGTAGCAAACAGTGTCACAAAACATCAGGAAGACAATTTATTGCTAGCAGTCGAAAAACACGGCTTCAGAAAATTACACTCTTGCCTTCCAAACCTTCTGCTTGCCTTCTATGACTGGACACATTACAAAATCTGTCAAAAATCAATAGGAACAGTCACATACCGCATGGTTCGTGATAAACTCACCCAGTTTAGAAGCGCAAACCGCAACAGATTTCGAGGGTGTGATTTCTTCCGGCAAAAATTTCCAGGTGAAACAAATTCTTACCGATAAAAACATTCGACGTATATCCAACCGAGAATGCGGAATACTTAAAGCCATTGGATGTTTTCGTGTTCGAGTAAGGTTATTGGGCTTTAGCAAGTGCTTAATTGCCAACAAGAGGTCACTCCATATCCGTCGTTGGGTAGAATCATGTAGATTTAATGCAAAGGAATTTGAGTGCAATCGGTTAGAGTAGTTTTTGGGTAACGTTTCACTTCTGACACAGAAGCTTCGTCAGACAAAGGGTGATAGTAAGGACAGGGAACATGATTAAGTAGCAGTCAACCCACCACCACTTATTTGACCTTACCGCTAAACAGCCTATAGTAGGCCTACAGTGTCTTACGTCTCGTGGGAATGACCAGGATCAGTGGCCGATTTTCCACACAGTGTGTATCCACGTCAATCTGATACAATTGAACACGGTCAAGGTCAGTTGACCCAGCGGCTCACATACGCAAAAGTACATAACTAACGTTAGTTATGTACTTTTACGTATGTGGGCCGCTGGGTCAACTGACCTTGACTGTTTAGCGGTAAGGTCAAATAAGTGGTGGTGGGTTGACTGTTACTTAATCATGTTCCCTGTCCTGACTATCATCCTTGGTCTGACGAAGCTTCTGTGTCAGAAGTGAAACGTTACCCAAAAACTACTCTAACCGATTGCACTCAAATTCCGTTGCATTATGAACACACGATCGGTCTCAAACATATTCCAATCGATTCATGTAGATTTAATTTTAACATTCGCTCTTTGAAATGCAAATTTCTATAAACATTGTCGCATGAAGATAAATCCTATCAAGCTACGGTGTTGACGTACAAATATTTGCTCGCATACTTTTGGACCTTATTTCTCGCTCTATTGACGGATCTAGACGGTTCTTATATCGTTGAACTTGTCTCAACTTCCTCATCCGGAATATACTATTTTCAAGTCGGAGAAATGTGAATCCTTGAAAATCATAATTTTCCCGTTTCTACCCCATATTACATACGGCTGCAACATTGCTTCCAATACAGAATAACGCAACAACTCGGATACCATCATGAAGATCTCGCTATTTGGTATTTACTGACAGTAATTTCAACGCTGTCAGATCAAATCTCATAGAACAGCCTTTACGTGAAAGTGTACGCCATTTTACTGTCCGTTGGATTGAACTGCATCGCATCCACTCTTTCTTGCACTCCACCGAGAGACGCCGATCGGTATTCGACCGCTTCGTCCAGTGTATCGACTCGATTTCGCGAAATTGTAACGAGGACTGACAACGTGGCCTTAAACGGACCTGACGAAGAGGCTTGTAAAAAGTGCAAACTTTGTCAAAAGCTGGTAAGTCCCAGATCGCGTCAAGTTACATGTTACTTGTGTTCAATTGCTATTCATGCGAACTGTGAAAAGTATTTATCACCTGAATCTGTGACTGTGATTAATTATGAAAAATTACCATGCATTTGCTATATATGTAATCCATGCAGATTAAAAGTAACTAGTGATTTATCAAGAGCCAAAAACTCTGATTAAATTACGGAAAGACGCATGTTCGCTGTAGAGGCGAACCTTAAACGGCTTGAAAACACGTTAGACTCTTTCCACACATTTGTGTGTCAGAAAGCGCTGAAACCAGTTCTAAACGCAGTCCCTAACCACATTAACCGCAAGTCTTACAGGGAAGCGCTAACTACTACGGAAACGTGTAACACCGCTTGTTTTTCCTTATCAAAACATTGAGCCTGACAATTATTACTTCCGTTCGTTCGTGCGTGCATCTTAAACGCTCTGTACACGTTTTGGCTATCGCGATAAACCTTTCTTCTCCTGTGCCTTTTCTCCAACGTTCTTGGGGACATTATTGTAGTAATCTGGTCTACTACAAATTGGTGACCCCGACGTGATGCACGAATCCTTCGTGTACTACTATTGGTAAGCCCAATATCCACGCACAATTCGAGATTTTTTCCGGTACGTCTTTTCCCGATTTACATCGGCGTTATTTCAGGATAATTTTTTACCTCCTTTAATACGTTTTACATTATAACGTTATATGCATCACATAACTACACTTGTTGATCAATTCACAAGTCGGGTTAAAACACAATCTACAGGGCAGACAGTTTACTTTGTTCACTGCTTGTAAGCCCCTCGTACATCAATCAACGGATCGTCGGGTAGGTACTCTCCTAGAGAGACTATGCACCAGGATTTTGTCAGTCATTTTACGACTGACATACGATATATCTTAGGTGCCACAATTCCTATCTCTACAACGTGTGTGATAGACTGGCCACTCTCCCTCGATGTCAGCGAAATCGCTGCAGTGCAAGCTACCGATGCCAGCATCGCACAGCTCTGGGACGCCTATTCTTTCATCACACCTCTCCCCTTGCCCGATGGCTTGGGCAATATCCTTTGCGACCTATCGCAAAGCGCTTTCCGACTACTTACCCTGTCTGCTTTTAGACGGCGCATTAGTCACACCATACGCAATCTTTCCCACCCTGACATTCGTGCTTGCGTTATGTTTCATACGGGAAATTTGTATGGTCGAAAGCCATTGGGTACATGCAGCATGACACTGTCATGGCACCTACGCCATTTGGGATAATAACCGCTTGTACATCAAGTATATACCCACAATCCGCCATCTCCACAGTGAGTATGCGCCAGGAACGGCACATTTGCCAATTATGTAGCGGGTATTTAACAGGTAACTCCGCCAAGGACGGTCCCAAGCCCGTCTGAGAAAGGAGGAGGGTTGGGCTTAGGGCTAGCAACCCTATCCCGTAAAACCTACATTGCTACGGAAACGATGACAACAGATCCGTGGTTCGGTTCTGGTCTACTACAAACGCTGATTTCTCTAGAAATCAAACAAATTCCCTTTCCACAGCTCGGTACGACCTATAAGACTGCGGATCAGACCTGTAGTCAAGTGAATGAAAAAGTGTTGAATTATCGTAGGATGTGTATAAGCTTAGACCGAAAATCGTGAACATTAAAATTTCCCAAGAGACAAACATTGAAGATCTAATGGTAATTTGTAATAATCTCACTGAATCAACTTCGCCATTGCCAAAGCAACGCGAAGCAGATGACAGGAAACAATGGAATGACCTTTGCAGAAGCTTAAACATCACTGCCTCACCTGCGTCTCTGACGTGATTGTTTAGACCCCCGAACTCACCTCGTGCAAACACACCCAGGTTACTGCGTGTAGTGCTCATGTCCTTCCAAGATGTAGAAAATATGTTGCTCGCCTCATCCCTCTTAGTTGTAAACAAATCGACTGTGCGAATATTTCCGGACGTTCCGTGGGAATAACGGCAAATTCTTCGTAATAATCCGGAACTAGCAAAATAGGCTATAAATCACGGAGCTTTTATAGTTCATGGTGTACCCATTTGGAACGAAGTATAATCCAGCAAACTTCTGCAACACGATTGCAGCAAATGGAGATTTTTTAAGGTTTAAACGACATAATAACGAATAATTATGCGCCTTATACCGAAAAAGGAAACGCATCAGCCTACTTCTCTATAAGTATCATTTCGCACAGACGAGATGAAGGATAGAATACTCGAGGCGTGGTATCAATGTCGAAAATTTGCACCTCATGAAATTCGTATACGACATAAATCACACGAACACTATTGTTCCTGAAATGACTTCGCTACCAAGTCAATCAAATGCACCTGAGACGTAAAACGTGGAGCCGCCGACAAATTCTAGGTCGGCGAATCTAATGCTATGAGCTCTACATCTGCAACAAAAATCAAATTTCTATCATGCTGTTACACCAATTCTCAGGGCTTTCTGGGCAAGTTCACTGAACTGTATTCACGTGCGAACGTGGCGTTTTAAGATTTGATTGCAGTGGCAGAAACCTGGTTGTGTAATTCTATACACGACTCTGAACTCAAAATCTCTCACGTGATGATTTACAGAAAAGATCGAGCAACAAAAGGTGGGGGTGCCTTTCTCTATTTACATGAAAGCATCAACTGCACTATACTTCTCTCCATCAAGTTAGATTATATAGATACATCGTTTTGCTCTTTTGACTTACATGATAAACGTAAGTGCCTCTCAGCATGATTTATCGCCCCCCTTCTTCATCCTTTGCCGCTGACACTGTTCTTTTTAATGCAATTCATTTTGCATTGAATCTCACTTATTCACATTCGCTTCTTCTCGGTGATTTTAATGTACCGACACTTTCAAAACACATTACAGGTGACGATTCATTCAAAAGCTTTTTTCAAAATATAATGACTTGCACCCCTCTTTACAACCATGTACAACAACCAACGCGATTTCAGTCTGATCAAACCCCATCTGCTCTGGACCTCATACTTACAAACGAAGAACTCATTATAGAATATGTTTCCTATACAACTCCACTCGGATTGAGTGATCATGTTGTCATGACATTTGATTATTATTATCAATACGAACCAGCAGGAAATACTCAACGAGCGTATATAACTGTGAACTATGACTTACTTCGAGCTCTGACTAATGCGAATCGATGGGATTTCCTTGAACTCAAATCACCTAAGAAAATCTGGGAAACGTTTTACAACCAACTCCTCAATATCATTGATTTATCATCGAAGGTGAAAATATTATCCATCAAACAGCGTACGAAAAAGCCTCTCAGAAGCAGTACTCGGAAATGGATGTGTAAGCGTGCCAATGCCTGGTCCAAATACTTGGACGATCCGTCTGTGATAACTTGGTGCTACTACACCTTATTGCAAAATACGTGTGTCTCTCACATTCGAAAAGACAAAAGATTACCAAATCACTTTGAGATTAATAATTTAATCTCCGAGGCACAGCATGGCTTCAGGAAAAAACGATCCTGTCTGACAAACTTGGTATTAGCAAAAGAATCTTGGTCTGAGCTACTGGATACCGGCAACTACGTGGACGTAATTTATATCGATTTCTCGAAAGCCTTCGATCTTGTGAATCACGAAATACTTTCGTCAAAACTACTCACCTACGGAGTACATGGTAAACTCCGTGCATTGATTAAAGAATGGTTGATATCTCGTGAGATGTACGTGAGAGTCAAAGATGAACTATCCGAGTCGATTAATGTTGCCAGTGGTGTCCCACAAGGATCAGTCCTCGGACCGCTTTTGTTTTCAATATATATAAACGACTTGCCTACTGTATTGCATCATCGGTGCTTATTTTCGCTTTGGCGCAAGATAAACTCCACAGACGACAAGCAGAACCTGCAACGTGATCTCGTTATTATTCACACTTGGTCCCTGGACAACGAACTCCCACTGAATGCTTCGAAATGCAGCCTATTGTCAATCAACAGCATGTCGAGCAGAGAATATTATCTAGGTCACACTGGTATTAAACCCGCCTCCTCCGAAAAAGATTTAGGTGTGGTTAACCAATCAGACTTAGGGAACTCAATGCAATGTCGACTGGCTGCCTGCAAAGTTGAAAGCAACTTGGGTCTCCATAGTAGAGTCCTAGGTTCGTTTGACCTCAATATTGTCTGCTAATTGATTTCAACGTATATCCGTCCTCATTTTGAATATGCTATACCAGCATGGGATCCTTGGTTGAAAAAAGATATTCTGCTATTGGAAATTCCACAGCGCAGAGCGACAAAACTCGTCCTGTGACTATCTAATTATCCATACGAAATGAGACTTAAAATATTGAATTTGCATTCTGCTCAATACAGACGGAAACGAGGAGCACTAATATTCATTTGGACAGTGCCTAATCAAACAAATCATCCTTGCCGTCCTTTATTTCATCTTCCCCATAACACACATCTGCGAGGTCACCAATCAAAACTTTACCAACAGCATAGCAGGTTAAAGTGCCGCAAATATGCAATTTGCATTCACAATGTGCAATTGTGTAACAGTTTACCTACTTATGTGGTACAATCTGGAACCGTTGACGTTTTCAAGAAATCATTAAATATTCACATGGACAAGTATGTTTTACACGTTTGACAATAATCTAACAATATTTTGATATTTTTGCCATCCGACCCGATGTACATTTTTGTGGGTCTTGAAAAGCATAGCTTTTTACCTTCATATCATCTATGAATAAATCTATGAATAAATAAGTAGTTCGATATCCTTCCTCAACCATGGTGCCCAGGCTTAGATTGCATATTCCATAACAGGACGTACATACGTATTAATCAACCGGGGAAAAGTTTCGGGCGTGAAAAAAGTGAGTATTCTTTCAGGAAGACTAAAGATGCGGCAGGCTTTATTGTACACTGTCCGGCAATGATCTCCAGGCTTAAGGTTAACCGACACCTAGATACCGAGATATTTTTCTGCGGTGGTCCAGACGAGCTGACACATATGGTGCAGAGATTTTTCAAGCCGCAAAATTTTACATTTTGCAGGGTTAAATGGTAACTTATTTGACTGGGACCGAAGAAATAACGTGCACAGATCCCTTTGAAATGTTGTTGTTGGCCTCCGTCGGTCGATGTCGACCATGGATGTACATTACATCGCATGAATTTCATCCTTTGCAGCTTTTTGAATGACTAAACTGTCCGATTCGGAAGTAACAATCTTTCCCGCAGCGCTTGCAACGATGTTCAGAACTCTGTTGTATTGCATCAGTTGCACGCCGGCGGCGTGATCCGCGTTCAGCAGCCAAGAGCTGTATTTGCTCCTCCCCGGCTTGCAGACGACGCTTTACACAATCCCTCGAAAGTGAGTGGTCACGAGCAAGTTCTTCATAGCTTGCAGGGTCAATGTCAAGAGCTTTCATGTCTCTTTTGCAAACATCTTTGTACCGCAAGTGCAGTCTGCCCAATGTAATACAAATGTAATACAAACATTAACAGACCTGACACGTTTACATGTTTTAATATCATCGGCAAACAGTATCAAGTTGCATCCAATATCCTCTACTATATCAGTCATGGCCACCAAGAATAGAAGAGGTCCAAGTACCGATCCCCGCGGAACTCCATATGTGACGTCTATTCTTCTAGAGAGGGTGCTGTCAACGCGAACTTGGACGTGTTTATCAGTAAGATAGTTCCTTGTCCAATTGAGCAACATTCCCGTTATTCTATAAGCCTCGGGCATTTTTATTAAAATCTCATGGTCGAATCTATCGAAATCTTTGGAAATGTCGATGTAACAAGCATGTACAGACTCACCTTCGTTTAGTGCTTTGGTCCATTCCTCGAACGTTGTAAGAAGGTTAGACAAACAGCGACGATCTCTTCGAATATTGTGTTGTGCTGCAGTCAAAATATTTTGGGTTTAAAGATGTTCTCTTATGCGCGCAGTCAAAATGTGTTCCGTTAATTTAGAAATAACAGGAAGTAGCATTACCGGTCTATAGTTTGCTGTGTCTGGAAGGCCACCACCTTTATAAATAGGGGTCATCATCCTTGCGTTCAATTGCAGTTGTAATTTTCCTTTCTGTAGACTGAGATTGAATAAGCGTGTGAAAGGAGCAGTCATGGCAATTCGACATCTGCCAAGTATGACGGGGGTCATTTTGTCTGCGCCAGGAAACTTCTTTTAGTTTAGTTGACAAAGTTCCCACCTAACCATATATTCATTGACAGTCATTTGATTCAATAATTGCAAACCAGACGAATTTGGTAAAACTTCGATATGGGATACAACGCTTAGGATTGGAGTCAAGTGAGTAAGACGTTGCTAAGGCATTGGTAGTAACTTGGGTAGAGTGAGTCAATCCATTAGGTTTTTGTACAGAGAGTACACCTGGTTTGATTCTTGGAGGCTTATTTACTATCTTGTAGAGAATCTTAGGATTCATTTCCATTCTCTTAAGCAAGTTCCATTGGAATTGCATATGAACTTCTCCTACAAGAGTCGTGACGTGATTCCGTATCTTACAGAATCGCTTCCAGTTTGCTTCCGTACTAAAATTCTTAGAAGTTACACAAGACTCTTTCTTTATAGCTAACCATTTCTTAATTCTACACCGAATAACAAACTGGTAGTTGTGGTTGCATTTGTGTGGTATGAAAATAGTGTTTTCGTCAATCTTCGAATTCAGATAATTTAAAAAGGTATTGTAATATAAGCCCGAATCTACAAAATCAAACTAATGAGTGTGTGCATCCTGGAGTCGGATATATAAGAATTATAATTGTATTTTCCTGAATAATTTTGTCTGTTCGCTCAATCGTTTCGCACTACATGCATAACCAAAGCCGGGTACCTAGTGGTCCCACGTTCCCGGTGCTGCCATTTATTGAATAACCTTTATCGCGGATGCTTTATTCGTTAAGACAAGGTCAAAGGTTGGGCGAGACCCCGTCTGCGAGTTGGTCGTGCAGTGATGCAATTTCGATAACCTCCTCGAATTTATGTTCAAACGAATGCACGGAGTGTTCACTTCTTGAAAACAGATGCGAGTGATTAAAATCGCCAATGATCAGCAATTGGGTAGTCAGGCAGCTTGTGATGTAATGCAAGGATTCGATTAGTTTATCATTAAAAGAGCTTTCAGATGATGGCCAGCGGTAAATGATGCCGATCGTATATTCGTCTCCATTCACTAGATTTACTGAACACCACATCGTAGTAGGAGTGTATGCTGAACTGCTCAAGGCGGAAACCGGAAAGATGCCGAACTTTTTGCGAGACCTATTCCAGAACATCTGGGATACTGAGCAGATACCGGACGCCTGGCGTTCGGGTACTATAATCAAACTTCCCAAGAAAGGTGACTTGAGCTACTGCACCAATTGGCGCGGTATTACGCTTCTATCAGTCACGAGCAAAGTATACTGCCGCATCATTCTCCGACGTGTCTCCAATGCAGTTGAATCCATTTTACGACAAGAGCCAGCCGTATTCAGGAAAGGAAAATCTAGCCTTGACCAAATATTTGTCCTCCGTCAGATCCTGGAGCAGACACATGAATGGAATGCAGAGCTATATGTGGCCTGCATCGACTTCCACAAGACCTTCGATACCGTTCACCGACCAGTGTTATGGAAAATCCTCCGTCAATATGGTATACCATCAAAGATAGTAAATATCATAAAAGCCTTTCACGAGAAGTTGGAATGCCATGTCGCTCACAAGGGAATATTTGATATTGTCGTGGATATCCGATCTATTTCAAGATTATTACAAGAACTCTTATTCGATTTTCAACGGATTTGAACATGGTCACGACTCGTAAATCTGCAAAAGGAGATCATGCAGCACGGACTGCAAATAAGCGTCAAGAGAATGGGAGCTCCGCTGCTCACTCTGGTGATTCTTGTCCGGTTTGTTCGAAACGGGTCGCCAATAACGCTAAAGCTGTTCAATGTGAAATATGTTTAATGTGAATACATATTCGATGTGGTTGAATGAAGCCGAAGATGTATCGTTGGCTTCAGGAAAATTAATGTGATATCATTCGCATGATATGTAACATATGCCTTTCACCGACTGGTTTTAAGCTCGCAGGTACTCAACTTCAAGTTGACACGGCTTCTGCTAAGACCTCTGAAGGTATTGATGGGGGGACTGTAAATAGTGGCTCACCCTTGAAGGAGGAAAACCACCACACTTTTTGTATACAGCAAGTTTGCGCGCAATCCGGAGAGGTACGCACCTTTGTGGAATTTGCTTCCTCGCTTGTATTCGGTTCAAAAGATGGAGTTAGTTATGCGGGTGCAACGAACGTTCTTAAGCCCAAAGAGGTTCAGGAACTAACACAGCTAGATAAAGCAATCAAGAATAAAGACCAGAGCCTTACCACTGATGAGAGTAGAAAATCCTGCATCATTCTTTACAATGCGCCGGAACAAACAGGTGCTTTGACGATAAACGGGGTTAAAGAGGAAAGCGATTTCTTAAAGGGTGCAACGGTACGCACAGCGTTTCCCTTATGCAGCAGGCCAGCGCCAGGTGATCGCCCAAGATCGTTGAAAATTGTGTTAGACTCCACTGAGCAAGTGACCCTACTGCTAAAGTGGGGTTACAGATTAAAGGGTAGTGAACTTCGACTCCTGCGTGATCTCTCTCCGGAAGATCGTGTGAAAATGCGATAAGCTACTTAGGAGATTAGCTAGCGCAGAGCCGCAGGTGAAACTAACTTGCGCATTGTGGACTTTCGGGTTGTAAGGATGAGGCCAAAATTACGTAGGCAACCTCAGACAATAGGTATTCGGAGGGATCTGGATCTCTGAAAGTGATATATTTTAACGCAAG
>JACCGJ010002746.1:0-13063 GCA_013407085.1 Atriophallophorus winterbourni | reverse complement strand
ACAGCTCTGATTGGTTCAAACATTATAAATCTCTAATTGGTTCGAAAATGTTTGTAGTTTTAAGAGTGAATTATTGAGCATGGTCAGCTGTGATTGATCCAAATATTGTCGATTTCAGATTGGTTCAAAACGTTTGTAGTTTTTGGACTGAAATATGAGGCATTGTCAACTCTGATTGTTTCAGAAATTGTCGATCTCAAATTGGTTCTTAAGTTTGTTGTTTGTGGACTAATATGAGAAGCATTGTCAGCTCTGATTGGTTCAAACGTGTTCGATTCCAGATTGGTTCAAAAGGTTTGTAGTTTTTGGACTGAAATATTAAGTAATGTCAGCTCTGATTGGTTCAAACATTGTCGATCTAAGATTGGTTCGAAAGGATTGTAGTTTTTTGACTAAATTTTGAGCATTGTCAGCTCTGTTTGGTTCAAACATTGTCGATATCAGATTGGTTTAAAACGTTTTTAGATTTCGAACTGAGATATTGAGCATTGTCAGCTCTGATTTGTTCGAAAAATGTCGATCTGAGATTGGTTTAGAACGTTTGTAGTTTGTGGATTCAAATAATAAGCATTGTCAGCTCAGATTGGTTCAAACATTGTCGATCTCAGATTGGTTTAAAACTTTTGTAGTTTTTGGGCTGAAATATTAAGTATTGGCACCATTGATTTGTTCAAACATTGTCGACCTCAGATTCGTTCGAAACGTTTATTGCTTCCGGACTGAAATATTGAGCATTGTCAGCTCTGATTGGTTCGAACATTGTCGATCTCAAATTGGTTCGAATCGTTTGTAGTTTCCGGACTGAAATATTAGGCATTGTCAGCTGTGATTTGTTCAAACATAATCGATTTCAGATTGGTTCGAAACGTTTGTAGTTTTCGGACTGAAATATTGGGCATTGTCATCTGTGATTGGTTCAAACATTGTCGATCTCAGATTGGTTTGAATCGTTTGTAGTTTTCGGACTAAAATATAAAGGATTAACAGCTCTGATTGGTTCAAACATTATAAATCTCTAATCGGTTCGAAAATGTTTGTAGTTTTAAGAGTGAATTATTGAGCATTGTCACCTGTGATTGATTCAAATATTGTCGATCTCAGATTGGTTCAAAACGTTTGTAGTTTTTATTCTGAAATATGAGGCATTGTCAACTCTGATTGTTTCAAAAATTGTCGATCTCAAATTGGTTCGAAAGTTTGTTGTTTGCTGACTAAAATGAGAAGCATTGTCAGCTCTGATTGGTTCAAACGTGTTCGATTCCAGATTGGTTCAAAAGGTTTGTAGTTTTTGGACTGAAATATTAAGTAATGTCAGCTCTGATTGGTTCAAACATTGTCGATCTCAGAATGGTTGAAAACGTATGTAGTTTTTGAATTCGAATATTAAGCATTGTCAGCTCTGATTGGTTCAAACATTGTTGATCTCAGATTGGTTGAAATCATTCGTAGTATTTTAGACTGAAATATCAAACATTGTCAGCTCAGATTGGTTCGAATATTATCGATCTCAGATTGGTTCAAAACGTTTGTAGTTTTTGGACGAAAATATTAGGCCTTTCAACTCTGATTGGGTTGAACATTAACGATCTCAGATTGGTTCAAAATGTTTGTAGATCTTCAATTGAAATATTGAGCATTGTCAGCTTTGATTTGTTCGAAAAAAGTCGATCTGAGTTTGGTTCAGAACGTTTGTAGTTTGTGGACTCAAATAATAAGCATTGTCAGTTTAGATTAGTTCAAACATTGTCGATCTCAGATTGGTTCAAAATGTTTGTAGTTTTCGGGCTAAAATATCAAGCATTGTCAGCTCTGATTGGTTCAAACATTATCGATTTCCGATGGGTTAAAAACGTTTGTAGTTTTCGGACTGAAATATTGGGCATTGTAATCTGTGATTGGTTTGAACAATATCGACCTCAGATTGATTCAAATCGTTTGTAGTTTCCGGCCTAAAATATTAAGGATTAACAGCACTGATTGGTAAAAACATCATCGATCTCAGATTGGTTCAAACCGTTTGTTGTTTCTGGACTGGATTATTGAGCATTGTCAGCTCTGATTGGTTCAAACATTGTCGATCTCAGATTGGTTCAAAACGTTTATAGTTCTTGTACTGAAATATATGGCAATGTCAGCTTAGACTGGTTCAAATATTGTCGATCGCAAATTGGTTCAAAACGTTTGCGATTTTAAACTGGAATAATAAGCATTGTCAGCTGTGATTGGTTCAAATTATATCGATTTCAGATTGAATTTGAACGTTTGTAGTTTTTAGACTGAAATTTTAGGCATTGACAGCTCTGATTGGTTCAAACATTGTCGATCTCAAATTGGTTCAAAATGTTTTTAGTGTGTAGACTAAAATAATAAGCATTGTCAGCTCTGATTGTTTCGAACGTTGTTGATTCCAGATTGGTTCAGAGAGTTTGTAGTTTTCGGACTGAAATTCTAAGTTAAGTCAGCTCTGATTGGTTCAAACATTATCGATCTCATATTGGTTCATTACGTTTGTAGTCTTCAGACTGAAATATTAAGCATTCTCAGCTCTGATTGGTTCAAACCTTGTCGATCTCAGATTGGTTCGAAACGTTTGTAGTTTTGTACTGAAATATTAGGCATTTTCAGCTCTGATTGGTTTAAACATTGTCGATCTCAGATTGGTTTAAAACTTTTGTAGTTTTTAGAGTGAATTATTGATCGTTGTCAGCTCTGATTGGTTCAAACATCAACGATGTGAAATTGGTTCGAAACTTTTGCAGTTTTTAAACTGAAATAGTTAAGCATTGTCAGCTGTGATTGATTCGAATATTGTCGATCTCAGATTGGTTGAAAACGTTTGTAGTTTTTGGACTGAAATATTAGGCATTGTCAACTTTGATTAGTTTGAAAATTGTCGATCTCAAATCGGTTCAAAAGTTTGTTGTTTGTGGACTAAAATGAGAAGCATTGTCAGCTCTGATTGGTGCAAACGTTGTCGATTCCAGATTGGTTTAAAAGGTTTGTAGTTTTGTACTGAAATATTAGGCATTGTCAGCTCTGATTGGTTTAAACATTGTCGATCTCAGATTGGTCCAAAACGATTGTAGTTTTTGTACTGAAATATTGGGCAATGTCAGCTTTGATTGGTTCAAATATTGTCGATCTCAAATTTGTTCGAAACGTACGTAGTTTTCATCTTGAATTGATAAGCATTGTCAGCTCTGATTGGTTCAAATGTTGTCGATTCCAGATTGGTTTGAAACGTTTGTAGTTTTTGGACTGAAATACTAAGTAATGTCAGCTGTGATTGGTTCAAGCATTATCGATCTCATATTGGTTAAAAACGTTTGTAGTTTTTGTACTGAAATATTAGGCATTGACAGCTCTGATTTGTTTACAAATTGTCGATCCTAAATTGGTTCAGAACGTTTGTAGTTTTTAGACTGAAATACTAAGCATTGTTAGCAGTGATTGGTTCAAATATCATCGATCTTAGATTGGTCCAAAACGTTTGTAGTTTTTGACTGAAATATTGAGCATTGTCAGCTCTGATTTGTTCAAACATTGTCGATCCCAGATTGGTTTAAAACGTTTGTAGTTTTTAGACTGAAATACTAAGTAATGTCAGCTCTGATTGGTTCAAGCATTATCGATCTCATATTGGTTAAAAACTTTTGTAGTTTTTGTACTGAAATATTAGACAATATCAGCTCTGATTTGTTCAAATATTGTCGATCTTAAATTGGTTCAGAACGTTTGTAGTTTTTAGACTGAAATACTAAGCATTGTTAGCAGTGATTGGTTCAAATATCATCGATCTTAGATTGGGTCAAAACGTTTGTAGTTTTTGGACTAAAATATTAGGCATTGTCAGCTCTGATTGGTTTAAACATTGTGGATCTCAAATTGGTTCAGGAGGTTTGTAGTTTGTGGACTTAAATAATAAGAATTGTCAGCTCTGACTGGTTCAAACGTTGTCGATTCCAGATCGGTTCGAAAGGTTTGTAGTTTTGGACTGATATATTAAGCATTGTCAGCTCTGATAGGTTCGAACATTGTCGATTTCACATTGGTTAAAATCGTTTGTACTTTTTGTACTGATATATTAAGCATTGTCAGCTCTGTTTGTTCCCAATATTATCGATCTTAGATTGGTTTGAAACGTTTGTAGTTTGTGGACTGAAATATATAGCATTATCAGCTCTGAGTGGTTCAAACATTGTCGATTTCAGATTGGTGCAGATCGTTCGTAGTTTTCGGAAATACATATTAAGGATTAACAGCTCTGATCTGTTCAAACATTGTTGATCTCAGATTGGTTCAAAACGTTTGTAGTTTTTGGACTGAAATATTGAGGATTGTCAGCTCTGATTGGTTCAAATATTGTCGATCTCAAATTGGTTCAATACGTTTGTAGTTTTTAAAATGAAATACTAAGCATTGTCAGCTGTGATTGGTTCAAATAATATCGATCTCAGATTGGGTCAAAACTTTTGTAGTTTTTGTACTGAAATATTAAGCAATGTCAGCTCTGATTGGTTCAAATATTGTCGATCTCAAGTTTGGTTCGAAACGTTTGTAGTTTTTAGACTGAAATGAAAAGCATTGTCAGGTGTGATTGGTTAAAACATTGTCGATCTCAGATTAAATCCAAACTTTTGTAGTTTTTGGACAGAAATATCAGGCATTGACAGCTCTGATTCTTTTACACATTATCGATCTCAAATTGGTTCGAAAGCTTTGTAGTTTGTAGACTAAAATAATAATGTTTGTCAGCTCTGATTGGTTCAAACAACATCGATCTCATATTGGTTAAAATGTTTGTAGTCAATAGACTGAAATAATAAGCCTTGTCACCTCTGATTGGTTCAAACATTGTCGATCTCCGATTGGTTCAAAACGTTTGTAGTTTTTGTACTGAAATATTAGGCAATGTCAGTTTTGATTGGTTTGAATATTGTCGATCTCAAATTGGTTCAAAACGTTTGTTGTTTTTAGACTGAAATATCAAGCATTTTCAGCTGTGATTGGTTCAAATTATATCGATCTCAGATTGAATTTAAACTTTTGTAGTTTTTGGACAGGAATATTAGTCATTGACAGCTCTGATTCTTTTACACATTGTCGATCTCAAATTGGTTCGAAAGGTTTGCAGTTTGTAGACTAAAATAATAGGCATTGTCAATTCCGGTTGGTTCAAACGTTGTCGATTCCAGATTGGTTCAGAAAGTTTGTAGTTTTTGGACTGAAATATTGGGCATTGTCAGCTGTGATTGGTTTGAACATTGTCGATCTCAGATTGGTTCAAATTGTTTGTAGTTTTCGAAATGAAATATTAAGAATTAAAAGCTCTTATTGATTCAAAAATTATCGATCTCAGATTGATTCAATACGTTTGTAATCTTTAGACTGAACTATTAAGCTTTGCGAGCTCTGATTGGTTCAAATATTGTCGATCTCAAATTGGTTCGAAACGTTTGTAGTTTTTAGACTGAATTATTGGGCTTTGTCAGCTCTGGTTTGTTTGGAAATTGTCGATTTCAGATTGGTTTGGAACGTTTGTAGTTTTTGGACTGAATTAATAATCATTGTCAGCTCTGATTTGTTCAAAGATTGTCGATCTCAGATTGGTTCGAATATTTTGAAGTTTTCGGGCTGAAATGTTATGCATTCTCAGCTGTGATGGGTTTAAACATCGTCGATCTCAGATTTGTTCAGATCGTTTGTAGTTTTTGAACTAAAATATTAGGAATTGTCAGCTCTTATTGATTCAAACATTATCGATCTCAGATTGGTTCAAAACGTTTGTACTCTTTAGACTGAAATATTAGGCAATGCAAGCTCTGATTGGTTCAAATATTGGCGGTCTCAAATTGGTTCAAAACGTTTGTAGTTTTTGGACTGAATTATTGAGCATTGTCAGCTCTGATTTGTTCAAAGATTGTCGATCTCAGATTGGTTTGGAACGTTTGTAGTTTTTCGACTGAAATACTAATTAATGTCAGCTCTGATTGGTTCAAACATTATCGATTTCATATTGGTTCAAAACGTTTGTAGTTTTCAGACTGAAATATCAAGCATTGTCAGCTCTGATTGGTTCAAACATTGTCGATCTCAGATTGGTTCAAACACTTTGTAGTTTTTGTACTGAAATATTAGGCAATGTCAGCTCTGATTGGTTCAAATATTGTCGATCTAAAATTGGTTCAAAACGTTTGTAGTTTTCAGATTGAAATATCAAGCATTGTCCGCTGTGATTAGTTCAAATATTATCGATCTCAGAATGGTTCAAAACGTTTGTAGTTTTTGAACAGAAATATTAGGCATTGTCAGCACAGATTGGTTTAAACATTGTAGATCTCAGATTGGTTCAAATTGTTTGTAGTTCCCGGACTAAAATATTAGGAATTAACATCTCTTATTGATCTCAGATTGGTTCAAAACGTTTGTACTCTTTAGACTGAATTATTATGCATTGCAAGCTCTGATTGATTCGAATATTGTCGATCTCAAATTGGTTCAAAACGTTTGTAGTTTTTGGATTGAATTATTGAACATTGTCAGCTCTGATTTGTTCAAAGATTGTCGATCTCAGATTGGTTTGGAACGTTTGTAGTTTTTTGACTGAAATACTAATTAATGTCAGCTCTGATTGGTTCAAACATTATCGATTTCATATTGGTTCAAAACGTTTGTAGTTTTCAGACTGAAATATCAAGCATTGTCAGCTCTGATTGGTTCAAACATTGTCGATCTCTGATTAGTTCAAACACTTTTTAGTTTTTGTACTGAAATATTAGGCAATGTCAGCTCTGATTGGTTCAAATATTGTCGATCTAAAATTGGTTCAAAACGTTAGTAGTTTTTTAGACTGAAATATCAAGCATTGTCCGCTGTGATTAGTTCAAATATTATCGATCTCAGAATGGTTCAAAACGTTTGTAGTTTTTGAACAGAAATATTAGGCATTGTCAGCACAGATTGGTTTAAACATTGTCGATCTCAGATTGGTTCAAATTGTTTGTAGTTCCCGGACTAAAATATTAGGAATTAACAGCTCTTATTGATCCAAACATCATCGATCTCAGATTGGTTCAAAACGTTTGTACTCTTTAGACTGAAATATTATGCATTGCAAGCTCTGATTGGTTCGAATATTGTCGATCTCAAATTGGTTCAAAACGTTTGTAGTTTTCGAATTGAATTATTGAACATTGTCAGCTCTGATTTGTTCAAAGATTGTCGATCTCAGATTGGTATGTAACGTTTGTAGTTTTTGGACTGAAATACTAATTAATGTCAGCTCTGAGTGGTTCAAACATTATCGATTTCACATTGGTTCAAAACGTTTGTAGTTTTTAGACTGAAATATCAAGCATTGTCAGCTCTGATTGGTTCAAACATTGTCGATCTCAGATTGGTTCAAAACTTTTGCAGTTTTTGTACTGAAATATTAGACAATATTAGCTCTGATTTGTTCAAATATTGTCGATCTTAAATTGGTTCAGAACGTTTGTAGTTTTTAGACTGAAATACTAAGCATTGTTAGCAGTGATTGGTTCAAATATCATCGATCTTAGATTGGGTCAAAACGTTTGTAGTTTTTGGACTGAAATATTAGGCATTGTCAGCTCTGATTGGTTTAAACATTGTCGATCTCAAATTGGTTCAGAAGGTTTGTAGTTTGTGGACTTAAATAATAAGAATTGTCAGCTCTGACTGGTTCAAACGTTGTCGATTCCAGATCGGTTCGAAAGGTTTGTAGTTTTGGACTGATATATTAAGCATTGTCAGCTCTGATAGGTTCGAACATTGTCGATTTCACATTGGTTAAAATCGTTTGTACTTTTTGTACTGATATATTAAGCATTGTCAGCTCTGTTTGTTCCCAATATTATCGATCTTAGATTGGTTTGAAACGTTTGTAGTTTGTGGACTGAAATATATAGCATTATCAGCTCTGAGTGGTTCAAACATTGTCGATTTCAGATTGGTGCAGATCGTTCGTAGTTTTCGGACTTACATATTAAGGATTAACAGCTTTGATCTGTTCAAACATTGTTGATCTCAGATTGGTTCAAAACGTTTGTAGTTTTTGGACTGAAATATTGAGCATTGTCAGCTCTGATTGGTTCAAATATTGTCGATCTCAAATTGGTTCAAAACGTTTGTAGTTTTTAAAATGAAATACTAAGCATTGTCAGCTGTGATTGGTTCAAATAAAATCGATCTCAGATTGGGTCAAAACTTTTGTAGTTTTTGTACTGAAATATTAAGCAATGTCAGCTCTGATTGGTTCAAATATTGTCGATCTCAAATTTGGTTCGAAACGTTTGTAGTTTTTAGACTGAAATGAAAAGCATTGTCAGCTGTTATTGGTTTAAATTATATCGATCTCAGATTAAATTCAATCGTTTGTAGTTTTTGGACTGAAATTTTAGGCATTGACAGCTCTGATTTGTTTACATATTGTCGATCTCAAATTGGTTCAAAAGATTAATAGTTTGTAGACTAAAATAATAAGCATTGTCAGCTCTGATTGTTTCCAACGTTGTCGATTCCAGATTGGATTAGAGAATTTGTAGTATTTAGACTGGAATATTGAGCATTGTCAGTTCTGACTGGTTCAAAAAATTGTCGATTTCAGATTGGTTCAAAACGTTTGTAGTTTTCGGACTGAAATATCAAGCATTGTCACGTCAGATTGGTTTAAATATTGTCGGTCTCAAATTTGGTTCGAAACGTTTGTAGTTTTTGAACTGAAATATAAAGCATTGTCAGGTGTGATTGGTTAAAACATTGTCGATCTCAGATTGAATTCAAACTTTTGTAGTTTTTGGACAGAAATATCAGGCATTGACAGCTCTGATTCTTTCACACATTATCGATCTCAAATTGGTTCAAAAGCTTTGTAGTTTGTAGACTAAAATAATAATGTTTGTCAGCTCTGATTGGTTCAAACAGCATCGATCTCATATTGGTTAAAATGTTTGTAGTCAATAGACTGAAATAATAAGCCTTGTCACCTCTGATTGGTTCAAACATTGTCGATCTCCGATTGGATCAAAACGTTTGTAGTTTTTGTACTGAAATATTAGGCAATGTCAGTTTTGATTGGTTTGAATATTGTCGATCTCAAATTGGTTCAAAACGTTCGTTGTTTTTAGACTGAAATATCAAGCATTTTCAGCTGTGATTGGTTCAAATTATATCGATCTCAGATTGAATTTAAACTTTTGTAGTTTTGGGACGGAAATATTAGGCATTGACAGCTCTGATTCTTTTACACATTGTAGATCTCAAATTGGTTCGAAAGGTTCGCAGTTTGTAGACTAAAATAATAAGCATTGTCAGTTCCGGTTGGTTCAAACGTTGCCGATTCCAGATTGGTTCAGAAAGTTTGTAGTTTTTGGACTGAAATATTGGGCATTGTCAGCTGTGATTGGTTTGAACATTGTCGATCTCAGATTGGTTCAAATTGTTTGTAGTTTTCGAAATGAAATATTAAGAATTAAAAGCTCTTATTGATTCAAACATTATCGATCTCAGATTGGTTCAATACGTTTGTACTCTTTAGACTGAACTATTGAGCTTTGCGAGCTCTGATTGGTTCAAATATTGTCGATCTCAAATTGGTTCGAAACGTTTGTAGTTTTTAGAATGAATTATTGTGCTTTGTCAGCTCTGATTTGTTCGGAAATTGTCGATCCCAGATTGGTTTGGAACGTTTGTAGTTTTTGGACTGAATTATTAATCATTATCAGCTCTGATTTGTTCAAAGATTGTCGATCTCAGATTGGTTTAAATCGTTTGTAGTTTTCGGACTAAAATATTAAGTATTAACAGTTTTGATCGGTTCAAACATTATCGATCTCAGATTGGTTCAAAACGTTCGTAGTTTTTGGACTGAAATACTAAGTAATGTCAGCTCTGATTGGTTCAAACATTATCGATCTCATTTTGGTTAAAACGTTTGTAGTCAATAGACTGAAATAATAAGCATTGTCAGCTCAGATTGGTTCAAATATTGTCGGTCTTAAATTTGGTTCAAAACGTTTGTAGTTTTTGAACTGAAATATAAAGCATTGTCAGGTGTGATTGGTTAAAACATTGTCGATCTCAGATTGAATTCAAACTTTTGTAGTTTTTGGACAGAAATATCAGGCATTGACAGCTCTGATTCTTTTACACATTATCGATCTCAAATTGGTTCAAAAGCTTTGTAGTTTGTAGACTAAAATAATAATGTTTGTCAGCTCTGATTGGTTCAAACATCATCGATCTCATATTGGTTAAAATGTTTGTAGTCAATAGACTGAAATAATAAGCCTTGTCACCTCTGATTGGTTCAAACATTGTCGATCTCCGATTGGTTCAAAACGTTTGTAGTTTTTGTACTGAAATATTAGGCAATGTCAGTTTTGATTGGTTTGAATATTGTCGATCTCAAATTGGTTCAAAACGTTTGTTGTTTTTAGACTGAAATATCAAGCATTTTCAGCTGTGATTGGTTCAAATTATATCGATCTCAGATTGAATTTAAACTTTTGTAGTTTTTGGACAGAAATATTAGGCATTGACAGCTCTGATTCTTTTACACATTGTCGATCTCAAATTGGTTCGAAAGGTTTGTAGTTTGTAGACTAAAATAATAAGCATTGTCAGTTCCGGTTGGTTCAAACGTTGTCGATTCCAGATTGGTTCAGAAAGTTTGTAGTTTTTGGACTGAAATATTGGGCATTGTCAGCTGTGATTGGTTTGAACATTGTCGATCTCAGATTGGTTCCAATTGTTTGTAGTTTTCGAAATGAAATATTAAGAATTAAAAGCTCTTATTGATTCAAACATTATCGATCTCAGATTGGTTCAATACGTTTGTACTCTTCAGACTGAACTATTAAGCTTTGCGAGCTCTGATTGGTTCAAATATTGTCGATCTCAAATTGGTTCGAAACGTTTGTAGTTTTTAGACTGAATTATTGGGCTTTGTCAGCTCTGATTTGTTCGGAAATTGTCGATCCCAGATTGGTTTGGAACGTTTGTAAATTTAAGACTGAATTATTAATCATTGTCAGCTCTGATTTGTTCAAAGATTGTCCATCTCAGATTGGTTCGAATATTTTGAAGTTTTCGGGCTGAAATGTTATGCATTCTCAGCTGTGATGGGTTTAAATATCGTCGATCTCAGATTTGTTCAGATCGTTTGTAGTTTTTGAACTAAAATATTAGGAATTGTCAGCTCTTATTGATTCAAACATTATCGATCTCAGATTGGTTCAAAACGTTTGTACTCTTTAGACTGAAATATTATGCATTGCAAGCTCTGATTGGTTCGAATATTGTCGATCTCAAATTGGTTCAAAACGTTTGTAGTTTTTGGACTGAATTATTGAACATTGTCAGCTCTGATTTGTTCAAAGATTGTCGATCTCAGATTGGTTCGGAACGTTTGTAGTTTTTTGACTGAAATACTAATTAATGTCAGCTCTGATTGGTTCAAACATTATCGATTTCATATTGGTTCAAAACGTTTGTAGTTTTCAGACTGAAATATCAAGCATTGTCAGCTCTGATTGGTTCAAACATTGTCGATCTCAGATTGGTTCAACACTTTGAAGTTTTTGTACTGAAATATTAGGCAATGTCAGCTCTGATTGGTTCAAATATTGTCGATCTGAAATTGGTTCAAAACGTTTGTAGTTTTCAGACTGAAATATCAAGCATTGTCCGCTGTGATTAGTTCGAATATTATCGATCTCAGAATGGTTCAAAACGTTTGTAGTTTTTGAACAGAAATATTAGGCATTGTCAGCACTGATTGGTTTAAACATTGTCGATCTCAGATTGGTTCAAATTGTTTGTAGTTTCCGGACTGAAATATTAGGAATTAACAGCTCTTATTGATCCAAACATTATCGATCTCAGATTGGTTCAAAACGTTTGTACTCTTTAGACTGAAATATTAAGCATTGCAAGCTTTGATTGATTCAAATATTGGCGGTCCTAAATTGGTTCAAAACGTTTGTAGTTTTTGGACTAAATTATTGAGCATTGTCAGCTCTGATTTGTTCAAAGATTGTCGATCTCAGATTGGTTTGGAACGTTTGTAGTTTTTGGACTGATTTACTAATTAATGTCAGCTCTGAGTGGTTCAAACATTATCGATTTCACATTGGTTCAAAACGTTTGTAGTTTTTAGACTGAAATATCAAGCATTGTCAGCTCTGATTGGTTCAAACAATGTCGATCTCAGATTGGTTCAAAACGTTTGTAGTTTTTGTACTGAAATATTAGGCAATGTCAGCTCTGATTGGTTCAAATATTTTCGATCTCAATTTGGTTCGAAACGTTTGTAGTTTTTAGACTGAAATATCGAGCATTGTCCGCTGTGATTGTTTCCAATATTATCGATTTCAGATTGGTTCAAAACGTTTGTAGTTTTTGGACTGAAATATTAGGCATTGTCAGCTCTAAGTGGCTCAAACATTGTGGATCTCAAATTGGTTCAAAAGGTTTGTAGTTTGTGGATTAAAAAAAATATGCATTGTCAGCTTTGATTAGTTCGAACGTTTTTGATTACAGATTTGTTCAAACTGTTTGTAGTTTTCAGACTGAAATATTAGGAATTAACAGCTCTTATTGATTCGAACATTATCGATCTCAAATTGGTTCGAAACGTTTGTACTCTTTAGACCGAAATATTGAGCATTGCAAGCTCTGATTTGTTCGAATATTGTCGATCTCAAATTGGTTCGAAACGTTTGTAATTTTTGAACTGAATTATTGGGCATTGTCAGCTCTGATTTGTTCAAAGACTGTCGATCCCAGATTGGTTTGAAAAGTTTGTAGTTTTTAGACTGAATTATTAATCATTGTCAGCTCTGATTTGTTCAAAGATTGTCGATCTCAGATTGGTTCAAATATTTTGTAGTTTTCGGACTGAAATATTAGGCGTTCTCATCTCTGATGGGTTCGAACATCATCGATTTCAGATTGGTTCGAATTGTTTGTGGTTTTTGGACTGAAATTTCGGGCATTGTTAGCTGTGATTGGTTTAAACATTGTCGATCTCAAATTGGTTCAA
>JACCGJ010002745.1:0-14021 GCA_013407085.1 Atriophallophorus winterbourni | reverse complement strand
CGATTTCCACCTTTGTAAATGGGAGAAATTATTCCTCGTTTCCAATCTGTAGGAATCACTTCACTTGCCAGTGTTTGCTCGAACAGATAAGTGAGTGGTTTGTATAACAAACTCGCAAATTGCTTCAATATTTTCGGTGTTATTCCGTCGGCCCCAGGAGACTTTCCGGTTTTAAGATTAAATAAACCTTGGAGGACACGTTTCTCAGTGACACTTATTTCACTTAGGGCAACCGTGTTTGGAAGTGTTGGATTTGGGCTGTTTATTGCATGTTGTATCGGGTTGAATACCGATGAATAAAACGTGGCTAAAGCATCAGCAGTTTCTGCTGCAGTTGTTGTTGGTCCAGCTGATGTGTTCACGGACGCTACTCCAAGTTTCACCTTAGCTTGATCGTTAACCATACGATATAGTATTTTGGGGTTTCGCTCCATCATGCTTGATATCACTTCTTGGAAGCACAACTTGTCTTGGATGACAAATTTGTTTAGTTTGTTCCGCAGTAAACGGAATGTTTCCCAGGTCTCAGATGATGGGTTTTGCCGATGGTGTCGCCAAGCCATGTTTCGTACCGTTAACCACTTACGAGTTCGGCTTCTTAATTTAAATTCAAAGCTTTTTCTTGAGTTCCTGAGGACAAAAGATATTAACAAGAGCTTGACAATCAGTAATATGTAATTAAGAGAACGTCATATGAATCCAATGAATAATAACTATAACTGATGAGCGCAGAATAACAATGTTGCATGTGTTGTGCAAATAAAACGCTTTGAATAGTAGATAAACTTCTAAGCGGTTGGTTTGAACACATCCACAGGCTGGAATGCATATGCTCGAACAATTTTGTTCATCAATTGCTTTATAGGTGGAGTGTATTTATATACTAATTTATACTTGAATGCCACTGTTACATAGGGTTCTTACAACGAACTACGGGATTCAAACACAGAATCACATAGTGATTCCTCGTCGAGCACTCAATGCACTCATGGATGACCAAAGCAATGTGTTGCTCACATCCCCCGCACTTGAACACAACTACCGGTTTCGGGCTGTTTGTTGTCATCCGCTGGAGACAGTAAGGAATCCTATTTAACAGTGTTTAAAGTCTTACTGAACCTAATCTTACTGATGACGACAAACAGCCAGAAACCGGTAGCGATGAGTAGTTACGGGTATGTGAGCAGCACATTACTTTCGTCCTACATAAGCGCCTTGAGTGCTTGACCAAGAATCACTTTGTGATTTTGTGTTTGAACATCGTGTTTCATTGTACGAACTCTATCTAACAGTGGTATTCAAGTATAACTTTTTTACTGTCTCCATCCGATGACGGCAAACAGCCAGAAACCGGTAGTGGTGTGTATATGCGAGGGATGTATGCAACACATTATTTATAAACAAGGTTTTCTCTAGAAATGCTGTTGTTTCGATTATAACCATCATGAATATTCTGATTATCGGTCTCTTACTGCACTGCACTGCACATACTGTATTGAATTGAAGTAGAATCTTCTATGTAATGTGTTTCTCATATTTTTATACTTACACACAACACCAAGTTTCTGGCAGTGGAACTTGAATGTGTTTTTAGTTTTAGTTTTCCTCATTTACTTTGCGCGAAACATACGGTGAAGAACTTGTGAACCGTGTCTGTTGCCACGAAAAAAATGTTGTTCGCGAAAACATCCGATAAAATATTAGTCAAGTGTTGCAATATTGTGATTGATTTCAGGCAGTACCTTATTCACGAATTGTTTGAACTGGTTTTCATATTTCGCTACTAAAAATCATTTGCCAGTATATTTCATTATGCGCAGGACAGTAAGTGGTTAACGAGTCAATCGAGCATCCAGAATTTCTTTTGGTGGAAAGCTGCTGAAATGCACAAACCACGGCCAAAAGGTTTTCTTCTTTTTGTCCGTCGGAAATCTTCGATAATCTCAACTCCAAGAGATTACCCAGATGCTATTTATGGAGCACCGCGTTAAAACTGATGCTTAAAAAAGAAAAAGCAATTTCTCTTCACGAACACTGTGAGAGGTCAGTTGACTTAGAATTGTTTATGAAAATATAACTCTTTAAGGAATTACGCTAAAAATGGTGATCTACCTAAGATTGTATAGAAATTTTACTTATTCTTAATTCTGAGTTTCTCCACAGATAACCTGAACGTAATTCCGTTATTCCTTAACGGTGAGCATACAAATATTATCATTAAAAAATATTATGCGCCACTTCTTATGCCCACTCTTCTATGACATATAACGTTAAGCAAACCTACAAAGACATTAACTGCAATCCAATTTCAGAATTCATTAAAAAAGACGACAGTAGCTGATTCTTCTGTCTAGTGATTTCACAAAGGTCTCTTCAACATTTCATTCGAAAATTACCGTGTAATTATGATGGCGTTTATATAGCTTATTGTTCCAAGGTGGTCAACGGGTCACGGCCGGGCGGTTTTGGGATAAGCTCCCAATTCTAAAAAAGCTCCAAGGCCCCGCGTCTTATATGCCTCTGATAACCAGCCATACTCCTGGCGTGCACGGGCGTGGTCCTGTGGACCCGGCGGAACTGCTTCAATACGGACAGGAAAAAGGGCGAAGGCAAATGACGGGCGCGCTTAAACACATGCTTCGGGCAGGTGGAGCTCGTTAGTCCATGAAGGCGGCCCACCTAGGGAAAGGAAAACCCTTATATCAAACCTCCACTGCCTTGTGGCTACATCCATTCATGGAAAAGGCTTCAGGAGTCAACCTCGAGGAAAAATCCGGAGCCGGAGTCCCGTTAGGCAGTCCGAAGTTTGTTCATCTTCGTACTGCCAGCTTCTGCGACGGCATCGTTGTCCAAACGTATCAGCCTTGCTGTTCCTTTGGTTCCAGTGGTGCCGTGGAGAGGGAGCACTTGCTGCATGGGCAACAGCTAGTTCTCCATATTGAACTGCCCTGGCGTACATCACAACGCACCAATGGAGAGGACACTCCATTCCGCTTCTACGGAAAATAACACAGGAAGCAGCAGATACTGGTTAAAAGCTATGGCTCGACTGGCGTAGAGCTAAGCGCCTGGGGCTGCTTTCGACGGTGGGAGAGACTTCCAGGTCTCATTGGACGGCTACCGCCCGCCTCAAGCTGGGCAGCCCCCAGTCAATAAGGTGCCGTCTCGCCACTGTCTGCTATCCTCATTGGGTGCATGGGGATTAGGAATCAACCGACAAGCAGACTGTATTTTTCCGCACCAGCGAATCGGAATACCAAACAACAAATGTCAGTTCTGAAACTTGGAACCTGGAACGTCCGGTCCATGCTTCCAGGATTTCATGACGACGTCTCGAATATCAGAGGCGTTAGAAAGTCCGCCGTGATTAACAACGAGCTTAAGAGGCTGAATGTCGACGTGGCTGCCCTACAAGAGACGCGCTTACCAGACACTGGTAAGCTAACAGAAAGTGATTACACATTCTTTTGGAAAGGAAGAGGTTCCGATGAGCCTCGACTGCATGGAGTTGGGTTTGCCGTGCTAAACGACATATTAAAAGCAACAGAACCGAGCAGCAGCGGGAGCGAACGGATTTGGACTCTAAATCTGAGGTGCATTACTGGTACCATTACGTTGGTCAACGTTTATGCACCGACGCTCTCTGCGATGCCTGCTGAAAAAGACGCTTTTTATCATAACCTCACAGCCGTCCTGAAAAACGTGCCACAGAAAAACTGTGTAGTGGTATTGAGTGATTTCAATGCCAGAGTTCGTGCAGATTACGAGTCTTGGCAAAACTGTCTCGGAAGGTTCGGTGTAGGTAAAACCAATGAAAATGGGCAACGCCTTTAAGAATTGTGCACACAGTTCAATCTTTGTGTCGGTAACACATTCTTTCAAACAAAACCACAGCATAAAGTCTCTTGGAAGCATCCTCGCTCTAAGCATTGGCATCAGCTTGATCTTATTCTTGTTAAGCGTACTAATATAGGAATAGTGCTCCTCACTAGATCATATCAAAGCGCAGACTGCGACACTGATCATTCACTGGTCTGTGCAAAACTGAAGCTCCACCACACGAGATTTCACCGCACCAAATTGTCTGCTAAGCCTAGGATAGACGTCACTCGCATGTGCGAACCTAATCTAACTGCGAAATTCGCAAAAGCCTTCACAGACGAGTTCAACAAGACAACCCCACTTGAATCTGCTTCAGAAAACTGGGAATTGATAAAAAGCAGCATATGCCGAGTCGCACTTTCCACGTTCGGTCCGAAGAAAGCTCGAACGAGCGACTGGTTCGAAGCAAACGCTTCTGAGATGACTGCTGTGCTGGATGAGAAACGCTCAGCATTCTTGAGGTTCAAAGGTATGCCAACAGATGAAAACATCCGTCTTCTAAGAGCAGCTAGAAATGAGGTCCAACAGACTGCAAGGCGTTGTGCAAACGACTATTGGGCTGAAGTTAGTCTCAATATCCAAAAAGCTGCGGATACCGGAAATTTTCACGGTATGTATGATGGATCAAGAGAGCCATTGGCCCAAACAAACTTAAAACGGCTCCCATTAAGTCTTTATCTGGTAAGCCGATTGTCGACAAAACTCAACAGATGGAAAGATGGGTAGATCACTTCTCCTCCCTCTACTCTAGGGACAGTACGGTTCTACCGCATGCACTTGAAAATGTCGAACGGTTGCCGACCATTGAATATCTAGATAACCCTCCTACTCTTGATGAGCTCAATAAGGCAATCGACCGCTTAGCGAATGGGAAGGCCCCTGGTGACGACGGAATTCCACCTGAGCTCATCCAATGCGGTAGAGCAGCATTATTACAGCCTCTTCACCATTTGCTTCTTCAGTGCTGGCAGGAGGGGGGTGTCCCACAAGAAATGCGAGACACAAAGATCATCACGCTATTTAAGAATAAGGGTGATAGAGGCGACTGCAACAATTACAGAGGAATCTCCCTTCTGAATGTTGTAGGCAAATTGTTTGCTAAAGTCTTACAGATCCGGCTGCAAGTTGTAGCTGATAGAATTTACTCCGAATCTCAATGTGGCTTTCGCAAGGGAAGATCGACCGTTGACATGATCTTCTCCCTAAGACAACTTCAAGAAAAGTGTCGGGAACAGCGTATGCCATTATACGCTGTTTTTATTGATTTAACGAAGGCATTCGACTACGTCAGCAGGGAGGGTCTCTTCAAAATGCTCGATCTGATAGGCTGCCCCCCCAAGGCTGCTGAGACTCGTTATTTCGTTCCACTCAGGCATGAAAGGCTCAGTCCATTTTAACGGTTGCAGTTCAGAAGCATTTGAAATTCGCCGAGGCGTCAAACAAGGGTGTGTTCTTGCTCCCACGCTGTTCGGCATTTTCTTTGCTCTGCTTCTGAAGCACGCTTTTAAGACGAGAACAGAAGGCATTCACATACGCACGCGAAGTGATGGCAAGCTTTTCAACCTGAACCGGTTGAGAGCACAAACCAAAGTACGGGATGTGATAATCCGTGACCTGTTGTTTGCCGACGATGCAGCCTTTATTGCTCACTCCCAAGAGAAACAACAGTCGCTAATGGACTGTTTTCGTCGGCATGCAAAGACTTTGGTCTAACAATCAGCATGAGCAAGACCAAAGTCTTTGGTCAAGGGACTGTATCGCCACCAATCATCACTGTTGGAAACTGTCATCTCGAACCAGTACATCATTTCACATATCTTGGTTCAACCATTGCGGATAACCTCTCGCTAGACATGGAGATCAATAAGCGGATTGGCAGAGCAGCTGTCATTTTGTCCCGATTGAACTCTCGTGTTTGGGGTAACCGCAAGCTGACTGTAAAGACAAAGATGATGGTATACAGCGCGTGCATACTAAATGCTTTACTATACGGCAGTGAAACCTGGGCCACCCACGCAAGACACGAACGGAAGCTGAATGCTTTCCGTCTACGAAGCATCCGTCGTATCTTGAACATATCGTGGAGGACCAGAGTGACTACGTTGTGAAGTGCTTTCAAAAGATGTAAAGAGCATGTTCACCCTATTACGTCAGCGCCGCCTGCGGTGGCTTGGTCATGTCTATAGAATGGAAAATGGTCGTATTCCGAAAGATCTACTCTACGGTGAGTTGCAATTAGGAAGTCGACCGTTGGGCAGACCGCACTTGCGGTACAAAGATGTTTGCAAAAGAGATATGAAAGCTCTTGACATTGACCCCGCAAGCTGGGAAGAACTTGCTCTTGACCGCTCACTGTGGAGGCATTGTGTAAAGCGTCGTCTGCAAGCCGGGGAGGAGCAAATACAGCTCTTGGCTGCTGAACGCAGATAACGCCGCCGGCGTTGCAACTGATGCATACACCAGAGTTCGGACTATCGTTTGCAAGACGCGGCGGGAGGAGATGTTCCTCCGAATCGGACTGTTTAGTCATTCAAAATGCTGCAAAACATGAAATTCATGCGATGTGATGTACATCCATGGTCGACATCGACCGACGGAGGCCAACAACAACATCAATATGGTACTCTTCCAACCAATAACATTGAAGCGAGTAGATCAATGTATATATTTTGTAATTTTCTAATAAATATATTCTCAAGTAATGAAAACAAAGTACACGATTATAATGATGTCTTTTCATAAATAATCGAAAATACCTCGCTCCATTAAAATATTGATCACAACTCTGAAACTTACTATTGTAAATAAGATTATCAGAATAAAGTGTGGTATATAATTGTCAGGCACGTTCGTTGTTCTTTGAGTTGATTGTTTCTGAACGTCTTGAGCATTCGACTGAGTATCTCTTTGTGATTGCGTAATTCAACATCACATGTTTGCTGTTTGAAGCCCATTTCATAGAATTTAATAGTGGTTACCACTTGTTCGCTTTATCAAGACACATTACAACTTATCCTAATTTCACAAAATGATGACGGATATCAGATTGCAAACTGTTTTTCTTTGTAGAAGGCAATGAGAGTATGCGTAGCATGTATTAAATTATCCAACATTTAGAGCAAAATACATATATAAATTACCAGTTTTGTGGCGGCAAATCTCAAGGTTGAATATGAAAAAACCTTATGGTTGCGTAATATTTTGAGCAACGGGATTTCGTGTATGATGTCAGTTTTATTGAAATCATTTTGTTTAGATAAAAACCATTGTAAATTCTGTAATTAGCGCTATACTCAACTGAAAACAGTGTGTATAACCAAAATTGTTTTGAATCCATTTGAAATTTGTCTACAAAACAATGCTACCAAGTAAATCATGTTTACGTTTACAGATTTTGGTGTCCATTTTTATAGTACAAATTGTGAATATAGAGTTAAAACGTCCATCAAAATAGTATGCATCATAATTGAATCACCTGTATGTTTGAAATGTAAATCCCATTCGGAGACATTTATTATAACAAATCTTATCACCTAGCTATAAAAGCTGAACGTAGTTTTCGAAAAGTTTTACTGTGAAAATACTAATAGAGTACGAATGATTTTACTTGTTCTGTTGTTGCGTATTTTATCATAAAACTGTGACCCATTTTCAGCTACAATATCCTTTAATTTTTTTCGCAATTTCAAACGCTTGACTGATCAACATTAACCTCGTTTCCGTTATTATTGGTCAATTAATGTACAAGAAGCGCTTAGGTGATTTCAACCTGGTATTTCCTAAAAATCTCATAGTAGTCTACGCGCATCACACTAACGTATAATTCATGACCTCGGTTTTGTGTATCACTGAAAATATCCGTGGAAATTATTTTTAGCCGCTTTGTAAAATATTATTTTTGAAGCAACTAATATTTAATAAATTTTAGGAAAATTCTTCAGATTCGTATATATTGAGAAGATTCCAAAGCAAAAATATACTGAATAATTTTATGTTGGAAACCACGGCCGATAATCTTAGATCCCGTTGCCGACGGTGCGACAACTGACTAGTGTTGTGATCGCTGCGAGAGACATTGTTCCTCGTGAACATGATTCCTCAGTCATGTTAAAATATTTGAAGCAAGACACAATTGTGTGCTTACGATGGACATCCATGGACGACCAAATATCACGTTTGTTAAGTGTATCTGGTAAACGAATTTTAATAAAATGATGAATAGTAATCTAAAGAAGAAATGTTTAGCTTACACATGGAGCCAGATTAATAATCAATTTCAATGTATTGATTGTGATTGAACGTTGTATGTTCTTTCATTTCATCGAGTCACCAGCTACACGTTGAACTTCTGCACTTTTTTCTGCATTAAGGTTTCATCAAAAACAATGGTTCATCTGAATCAAGCGATGATATCGATCAATGAATGAAGAAAACCGATTGCTGTATTTCGTGCAGTAGCGCACTTATGAACTTAGGCAGAACTACGAGATATCGAATTCGTCTCTATTAGTTCTGTAGTTGTTTTTTTCAAACGTGAAGTGTTGTGCAATAGAGTGCATTAGTGTTTGATAGCAACTTGAATGGTTGACAATGATACACTGAGACTCAACATACGTGATGTGGCTAAGATTTAGACACTGTTTAGCGTTCCGGAATGGTATTCTACTTTGAACTATCCTGGGGTTGTAATAACCCTCGCGGCAATACGCTGTTGAATCAGTTGAGGCTTAGTTAAGTCCCTTCAGCTACTAATGAAAGTAGCGAGTAGACGAGAACTTCAGTTCACATCGCGCCATCTGTCTACACAAATACTAGTTCGAAACGCGGGGAGTCCAGCGGATACGCATAGCTGATGAGAGGCAAAAACCTCGAAACCGGTCCTCTGCTTCCGGTGAAATTTAAGCGTTTCGGAATAGTATTCTACTTTGAACTACCCTGGGGTTTTAATAACCCTCGCCGCAATACGCCGTTGGATCAGTTGGAGCATAGTTTAGTCACTTCAGCTACTTATAAAAGTAGCGAGTAGACGAGAACTTCAGTTCACATTGCTGTTTACCAATGTTCTTAAACGCACCGCCCGGATTTGATGACCAACATAACTGGAAGCCTTTTGGGTAGTAATGTTGACGAGGATATGAGCAATTTAAATAATTTTTCTTGCTATTGTTCATCACAAAATAATCATGTATTTCACAAATTATGAATGAGAGTTTGTGATTCAAACGTCGGATGCCACCTTATGCATAGTTGAAACATGTAAACATTCAAAGCACCATTGAATAAACGCATGCTTCCGAATGGACGTAGAGGCTCTGACGGGATGTAATCCCAAGATTTTATTCGATTAATAATTGTTTCGAATAGAGAACTAATTGCGGTGACTACCCAGACTCAATGCGATAGGTATACATAGAGCAAATGATTGGTTCATCATGTGTGTCAGTTTCTCGGTCTGTGACGATTGCTTATTTGATGCTTTTTGATAGAAAGTGTTTCACAGGACGAGAGAAAGGTCACTTCGCAGTCGCTAGTAAGTAAGATCTTGTAGTTGAAGTTATGACAATCGCTACGCAAACGGGACAACCCTGTAAAAGACTGTCAAATTCGATTAATTTTGTTACATTGATCCCATATTTAGCTGAGATTTGGCAGAAAAACCTTAAGCATATTTATTATCAATAATATTAGCAGCGAAGTCGCAGCTTGATGTTAGAGACACATGAATTGATGCCAATTCAGTATCACCAGAACAATATTATTGCATGCACCAACAATGAAGATTGCTCATGCCTTGCTGTAAGGCAACAAAGTCATCAAAACCCTGACACGCATCCATTTTTTAACATTTTTAGTAGATCGTAGCAAAAACATGCTGGTATTTTTCAATGTGTAATTCATTTGAAACAAACGACATCAGATTTCATGCTCATCTACAGATATCAGCAAAAATAAATGTCGTATCTGAATGTTCAGGATTCAATAATTGATGATTCAAATATCTTATAGCTATACAACACCGTAGGATCTTTATATAATGAGTTGAAAATGAATAAAATCCTAGCGTTTGAAATATTGACAGTTTTGTCATGAATTGTCCAGTTTAGATGAAAATAGTCGTTAGAATATATTGCTTGTGTTGATGCTTAATTAGGTTAAGTAGACTAGATGTTGGTTAAAATTACTGAGCAAAAATATATCCAGTTAGTTTTTAAAAATCGTTCACTAAAAGATTGCAAAACGCCCGACGTTAAGAAGATGCATAAGAATTGAATGTGTACCGAAAAGGAGAACAAACAAGAGTAACGTTTAGAATATATCGTAATATATGTCAATGTTTCAATGCAATTGCTATGGTTTGACCGGAGGTTGAATAGATGAAATAGAGGATAAAATTTTGAATAAAACATTTTAAGTGGGGATTATTTGTGATCGATCTCGTCTAGAAATGAGGTTATACAAATTTATATACACCGCTCGATCCTCATAAGATGGGTTGCAGACACAGCCAACCATTTTGGTTGCTTTGCTATAAATCCTATCAGCCATGCTGTCCAAGCTTGAAACGCGTTTTTGAAAACTAAGATTAAGAATTTGGAGCAGAAGAAATGTTTAAGAAGAAAACCTTCCAAATATACGTCGAAAAATAGCTAGCATATCAGGATTGAGCAACGCGATTTCGGATCACGAAAATCTATATTATGATCATCGGAAGACACCTTTGATTCCTCAAGTCTACTTAATCCACTGTTAAATTTATTTTTTCAGCTCAGAATTCTGATGACGTTGCACACATATTGGAAGAACAGAACGAGTTTGCTGATTCCCCCCAGTGAAGGGTGATACCGTTGATCTTTCAATGTAGCAGATTTGGAGCCTAATACTTCATCTTGGTTAAATATCTGTTGCACATTTCTGTGTCGAGAACATGGGATCGAACAGTTAACGGTATTTTTAGTTAAGTGATTCTAGTGGAGGATTCATTCGGTTTTGGAATTAAAGCTAAGGTTCATTTGGCGATTTTTGTTGTACCAATTCTGATGTTCCTCGTTCTGACAATAGTAGGATATTCCTGTGGTTTGCTTTCCTGTTGGCTCTAAATGAATCAATCACACTTCTCGTTAGGTTTGTTATTATTATAGTTTTCAGACCGTCTTCTTTACAGATTGTTGACCGAGATATTCAGAACGTGTCCACCAACGCTGACGCGCGAGCATCCGTGCTTTTGGCAACGTAAAGCCATTGCTTTAAGTAGTGGTGGTATATTTTAATTCCCGAGACAGTGTTAGTATTTTACGAAATATCAAGATGAAATACGCCAATTTGGTCCAAATTATTTTTGTTTGTTAAGTGTATCTGGTAAACGAATTTAAATAAAATGACGAATAGTGATTTAAAGAAGAAATGTTTGGATTACACATGGAGCCAGATTAATAATCAATTTTCAATGTATTGATTGTGATTGAACGTTGTATGTTCTTTCATTTCATCGAGTCACCAGCTACACGTTGAACTTCTGCACTTTTTTCTGCATTAAGGTTTCATCAAAAACAATGGTTCATCTGAATCAAGCGATGATATCGATCAATGAATGAAGAAAACCGATTGCTGTATTTCGTGCAGTAGCGCACTTATGAACTTAGGCAGAACTACGAGATATCGAATTCGTCTCTATTACTTCTGTAGTTGTTTTTTTCAAACGTGAAGTGTTGTGCAATAGAGTGCATTAGTGTTTGATAGCAACTTGAATGGTTGACAATGATACACTGAGACTCAACATACGTGATGTGGCTAAGATTTAGACACTGTTTAGCGTTCCGGAATGGTATTCTACTTTGAACTATCCTGGGGTTGTAATAACCCTCGCGGCAATACGCTGTTGAATCAGTTGAGGCTTAGTTAAGTCCCTTCAGCTACTAATGAAAGTAGCGAGTAGACGAGAACTTCAGTTGACATCGCGCCAACTGTCTACACAAATACTAGTTCGAAACGCGGGGAGTCCAGCGGATACGCATAGCTGATGAGAGGCAAAAACCTCGAAACCGGTCCTCTGCTTCCGGTGAAATTTAAGCGTTTCGGAATAGTATTCTACTTTGAACTACCCTGGGGTTTTAATAACCCTCGCCGCAATACGCCGTTGGATCAGTTGGAGCATAGTTTAGTCACTTCAGCTACTTATAAAAGTAGCGAGTAGACGAGAACTTCAGTTCACATTGCTGTTTACCAATGTTCTTAAACGCACCGCCCGGATTTGATGACCAACATAACTGGAAGCCTTTTGGGTAGTAATGTTGACGAGGATATGAGCAATTTAAATAATTTTTCTTGCTATTGTTCATCACAAAATAATCATGTATTTCACAAATTATGAATGAGAGTTTGTGATTCAAACGTCGGATGCCACCTTATGCATAGTTGAAACATGTAAACATTCAAAGCACCATTGAATAAACGCATGCTTCCGAATGGACGTAGAGGCTCTGACGGGATGTAATCCCAAGATTTTATTCGATTAATAATTGTTTCGAATAGAGAACTAATTGCGGTGACTACCCAGACTCAATGCGATAGGTATACATAGAGCAAATGATTGGTTCATCATGTGTGTCAGTTTCTCGGTCTGTGACGATTGCTTATTTGATGCTTTTTGATAGAAAGTGTTTCACAGGACGAGAGAAAGGTCACTTCGCAGTCGCTAGTAAGTAAGATCTTGTAGTTGAAGTTATGACAATCGCTACGCAAACGGGACAACCCTGTAAAAGACTGTCAAATTCGATTAATTTTGTTACATTGATCCCATATTTAGCTGAGATTTGGCAGAAAAACCTTAAGCATATTTATTATCAATAATATTAGCAGCGAAGTCGCAGCTTGATGTTAGAGACACATGAATTGATGCCAATTCAGTATCACCAGAACAATATTATTGCATGCACCAACAATGAAGATTGCTCATGCCTTGCTGTAAGGCAACAAAGTCATCAAAACCCTGACACGCATCCATTTTTTAACATTTTTAGTAGATCGTAGCAAAAACATGCTGGTATTTTTCAATGTGTAATTCATTTGAAACAAACGACATCAGATTTCATGCTCATCTACAGATATCAGCAAAAATAAATGTCGTATCTGAATGTTCAGGATTCAATAATTGATGATTCAAATATCTTATAGCTATACAACACCGTAGGATCTTTATATAATGAGTTGAAAATGAATAAAATCCTAGCGTTTGAAATATTGACAGTTTTGTCATGAATTGTCCAGTTTAGATGAAAATAGTCGTTAGAATATATTGCTTGTGTTGATGCTTAATTAGGTTAAGTAGACTAGATGTTGGTTAAAATTACTGAGCAAAAATATATCCAGTTAGTTTTTAAAAATCGTTCACTAAAAGATTGCAAAACGCCCGACGTTAAGAAGATGCATAAGAATTGAATGTGTACCGAAAAGGAGAACAAACAAGAGTAACGTTTAGAATATATCGTAATATATGTCAATGTTTCAATGCAATTGCTATGGTTTGACCGGAGGTTGAATAGATGAAATAGAGGATAAAATTTTGAATAAAACATTTTAAGTGGGGATTATTTGTGATCGATCTCGTCTAGAAATGAGGGTATACAAATTTATATACACCGCTGGATCCTCATAAGATGGGTTGCAGGCACAGCCAACCATTTTGATTGCTTTGCTATAAATCCTATCAGCCATGGTTTCCAAGCTTGAAATGCGTTTTTGAAAAATAAGATTAAGAATTTGGAGCAGAAGAAATGTTTAAGAAGAAAACCTTCCAAATATACGTCGAAAAATAGCTAGCATATCAGGATTGAGCAACGCGATTTCGGATCACGAAAATCTATATTATGATCATCGGAAGACACCTTTGATTCCTCAAGTCTACTTAATCCACTGTTAAATTTATTTTTTCAGCTCAGAATTCTGATGACGTTGCACACATATTGGAAGAACAGAACGAGTTTGCTGATTCCCCCCAGTGAAGGGTGATACCGTTGATCTTTCAATGTAGCAGATTTGGAGCCTAATACTTCATCTTGGTTAAATATCTGTTGCACATTTCTGTGTCGAGAACATGGGATCGAACAGTTAACGGTATTTTTAGTTAAGTGATTCTAGTGGAG
>JACCGJ010002744.1:0-46098 GCA_013407085.1 Atriophallophorus winterbourni | reverse complement strand
TGTATCTTTTCACATTCGTAGACAAAGCATGTGGTCGCAACATAAAGTCAAGGCTATAATCCAGTCACATTAGTGTCGTTCTTGAGCTTGATACCAAACCAAGGATTGTTTGTTTAGGCCCTGCCCCAACCTCACTGACTATTTTGAGGTCTGCCATGGCAAGCTCAAATGATTCGATGTAAAGATGTCCCATTAAATAACTCACCCTGTCAATCGAGCAATCCTACCGTATTGAGGCGATTTTATTCTAGCTTTCTTGTTTCGAAAAATTTTGAAGAACGTCTGGGTCGTAGATTTTTACCAATAATATCGAATGTTCGTTCGCGTCTTTAAGCGCAACTCATTGCCCAATTTATAACTATCGTTGAACTTGGTCATGGTTACTTTGAAGGCGATTATACGTTCGGTAGAATGCTTAGCGAGGAACAAGCTAAAATACATTTGATGATTAAGGAGACGAAAATTATGAACCAAAATAAAATTGACTAAGTTCCATATTGAAATTTTCACAAAGAAACTAAAAGATAGTAAGAGGAATCTATAGTTTTCGTAATTAAAATTTTTGCTTCTCCTCATACAAGAAAACCACTTGTGTATGGTGTCATTTTTTCATGAGTTTTATGCGGAATACAACGGTTGATTATCATACGTTATTTTTACTTCAAATAAAAATGTCCAACATGATTAAAAATAATATATAAGCGCTATTTTGGTTAAGATTATGCTTCTATATGAATGAATCTAAGCTAGACAATACACAATGCGTTGATTCTAGAAACAAAGTTGTTATAAAAGCTTCATCAAACGCCTGATAACTTTGCGAAAGATTATCAGGATTCAACAACAGAATCCTGGTATGAAAGCTAATAATTTGTGCTTGTATGCATCTATTGGATAAGGATGGGACGACCAACCTGTTTAATCGCATGTGCAAAAATACATGTAGATAGACATGCTCATTTCCATGCATTTACATCACGAACCTTAAACGGCTTGAAACATTTGCAAACATTTGCATGTCAGAAAGCGCTGAAACCAGTTCTAAACGCAGTCCCTAACCACATTAACCACAAGTCTTACAGGAAAGCGCTAACTACTACTACGGAAACGCTGATTTCTCCAGAAATCGACCAAAGTCCATTCCAACAGCTCGGTACGACCGATGAGTCTGTGAATCAGACATGTAGTCAAGTGAATGAAAGTGCTGAATTATGGAAGGATGTGCATAAGCTTAGACCGTAGAGTTTGAACACTAAACTCCCCCAAAAGACAAACATTGAAGATCTAACGGTAATTTGTAGTAATCTCATTGAATCAACTTCGACATAGTTAAGCAACGCGAAGCAGATGACAGGAAACAATGTAATGACCTTTGCAGAAGCTTAAACATCACTGCCTCACCTGCGTCGCTGACGCGATTGTTTAGACCCCGAACTCACCTCGTGCGAACACACACAGGTTACTGCGTGTAGTGCTCATGTCCTTCCAAGATGTAGAAAATATGTTGCTCGCCTCATCCCTCTTATTTGTAAATATTTTTGGACGTTCCGTGGAAAGAACGGCGAATTCGTCGTAATAATCCGGAACTAGCAAAATAGGCTACAAATCGCAGAGCTGTTATAGTTCATGGTAATTCAAATTAATTCAAAGTTATTCAAACTTTTAATGGTCCAAACAGCACATACTCTACAGTAACCACAGAATGCATAAAAAAACAACACAAATATTTTATCCATATGGAAAGTCAGCACGTGTATTTAGGTGCAAGGTTGGATTTGGTCAACATATATTTGTCAAGTTTAGCCTTGAACATGTTCAGGCTTGTTGCGCAAATGATATGGTGTACTCATTTCGAACGAAGTAGAATCCAGAAAACGTCTGCAACACGATTGCAGTAAATGGAGATTTTTACAAGATATCCTTGGCTTAAGGGACATAATAACGACTTATGTTATGCACCTTATACCGAAAAAATAAATGCATCAGCCTCCTCCTCTCAAAATATCATTTCGCACAGATGAGATGAAGGATAGAATACTCAAGTCGTGGTATCAATGTCGAAAATTTGCACCTCCTGAAATTCGTATTCGGGCTGTGTACGACATAAAACGCACGAACACTATTGTTCCAGCGATGACTTCGCTACCAAGTCACTCAAATGCACCTGAGGCAAAAAACGTGGAGCAGCCGACCAATTCTGTGTCGGCGCGCCCATTACTATGAGCTCTTCATCTGCAACAAAAATCAAATCTCTATCATGCTGTTACACTAATGCTCAGAGCTTTCTGAGAAAGTTTACTGAACTGTATTCATGTGCGACCGTGGCGTCTTGGGATTCGATTGCAGTGACAGAAACCTGGTTGTGTAATTCTAAACATGACTCTGAACTCAAAATCCCTCACATGATGATTTACAGAAAAAATCGAGCAACAAAATGTGGCGGTGTCCTCTAATTACATGAAAGCATCAACTGCACTATACTTCTCTCCCCCGAGTGAGATGTCCCAGATACATTTTTTTGCTTTTTTGACTTACATGATAAACGTAAGTGCCTCTTAATATTGATTTATCGCCCCCCTTCTTCATTCGCCACTGACACTGTTCTTTCTAATGCAATACGTTTTTCATTGAAGCTCATATATTGACATTCGCTCAACCTGGGTGATTTTAATGTACTGACCCTTGCAACACACATTACAGGTGACGATTCATTCAAAAGATTTCTTCAAGAAATAATGACTTGCATCCCTCTTTACAACCATGTACAACAACCAACGCGATTTCGATCTCAACGAACCCAGTCTACCATGGATCTCATACATACAAACGAAGAACTCATGATAGAATCTGTTTCCTATACAGCTCCACTCGGATTGAGTGATCATGTTGTCATGACATTTGATTACATTTATCAATACGAACCAGCAGGAAATACTCAACGAACGTATACAACTGTGAACTATGACTTGCTTCGAGCTCTTGCTACTGCAGATCGATGAGATTTCCTTGAACTCAAATCAGCTAAGGAAATCTGGGAAACGTTTTACAGCCAACTTCGTATTATCATTGACTTATCATAGAAGGTGAAAATAATATCCAGCAAACAGCGTCCGAAAAAGCCTCTCAGAAGCCATACTCGGAAATCGATGTGTAAGCGTGACAATACCTGGTCCAAATACTTGGATACCTTATTTCTATTACACCTTATTGCGAAATAAGTGTGGCTCTCTCATTCCAAAATACAGAAAAGATTACCAAATGAGTCTAGTCGAAATATTCATTATAATTCCCAAAGCATTGTATAAACATGTCAACGACCTCCGGAAGGTCAAATGGGATTACCGCCACTGGCCTCTGATACTGGAATAGTGACGTCATTTGAAGATTGAGCTAATGATTTCCGACTGGAATTCGCATCAGTTATCTCATAAGTGTCGACCCATGGACAGCCTTCAAACTCTAAAGCTGCAGCCTGCCAATTTTTTACAGGGTGGAGTTTCCCCCCAACGTTTTTCAAACAAAATTAATAACGACAAAGAGAACAGGCACACCCGGTATAGACAATATACACACAAAAATTTTGTATAATCTATCTTGGCAATACTGAAATCTGAGGTATTCACGATGATGTTCGAGCAGAGCTTTGTACAAGAAACTTGGAAAACCGCCCTGATTAGTCCCATCTACAAGAGTGGCAAAAGAAATGATCCAATAAACTATCGCCCGATAGCGTTATAACCAGTGCAATCAAAAGTAATGGAGTCCATAATAGCTGATGCCTTACGGAATCACTTTGAGATCAATAATTTAATCTCCGAGGCACAGCATGGATTCAGGAAAAAACGATCTTGCCTGACAAACTTGCTATTAGCAAAATAAGCTTGGTCTGAGCTACTGGATGCCGGCAACTCCGTGGACGTAATTTATATCGATTTCTCAAAAGCCTTCGATCATGTGAATCACAAAATACTTTCGTCGAAACTACTCACCTATGGTGTACAGGGTAAACTCCATGCATGGATTAAAGAATGGTTGATATCTCGTGAGGTGTATATAAGAGTCAAAAACGAACTATCCGAGTCGATTTAAGTTGTCCGTGGTGTCCCACAAGGATCAGTCCTCGGACCGCTTTCGTTTTTAATATATAAACGACTTGTCTACTGTAGTACAGTCGTCAGTGCTTATTTTCGCTGATGACGCAAAGCTTTGGCGCAAGATAAACACCACAGACAACACTCAGAACCTGCAACGGGATCTCGATCTGATTCACACTTGGTCCCTAGACAACGAAAGGCCACTGAATTCTTCGGAATGCAGCCTATTGTCACTCAACAGCAAGTCGAGCAAAGAATATTATCTTGGTTGCACTGTTATTAAACCTGCCTCCTCCGAAAAAGATTTAGGTGTGATTATCCAATCAGACTCAATACAATGTCGACTGGCTGCCTGCAAAGCTGAAAACAACTTGGGTCTCCTTAGAAGTGTCCTAGGTTCGTAGGACCCCAATATTGTCTCCAACTTGATTTCAAAATACATCCGTCCTCATGTTGAATATGCTATACCCGCATGGGATCCTTAGTTGAAAAAAGATATTCTGCTATTAGAAACTCCACAGCACAGAGCGACAAAACTCGTCATGGGACTATCTAATTATCCATACGAAACGAAACTTAAAATATTGAATTTGCTTTCGGCTCAATACAGACGGAAACGAGAAGCACTAATATTCATTTGGACAGTGCTTAATCAAACAAATCATCCTTGCGGCCGTTTGTTTCATCTTTCCCATAACACACATCTGCGAGGTCACCAATCGAAACTTTACCAACAGCACAGCATGTTGAACTGCCGCAAATATGCATTTTCCGTTCGAAATGTGCAATTGTGGAACAGTTTACCTACTAATGTGGTACAATCTGGAACCGTTGAAATTTTCAAGAAAACACTAGATATCCACATGGAGAAGTATGTTTTTCACGTTTGACAATAAGCTAACAATATTTTGATATTCTTTTACCATCCGACCTAATACACATTTTTGTGGGTCTTGTAAAGCATAGCTTTTGACCTGCATATAATTTATGAATATGAATATGAATAAACGGTCGCACGTGTATCTCAGGCATATGAATCATCCGTCTGAAAAAAATCAATACTCATGCATGCTTGCAACAATCTAAGAGATTCTGATTGTTTTTATTTCACCGCAGACATCGAGAACCAACGTGTAAATTTTCGTCTCCTTCAGTTGATGTCAACAATGGATATACCTCACAAGCGCTTGAAGGATTCACGCTTCACAACATTTCAAATGAGTAAACGGTCCAATTCTAGAGAAACAGTATACTCAGCGGTGCTTACAGCAATAGACATTACACGGTCGATTTGTGGAATTCGCGTTATCCGCGTTCAGCTCCCAAGAGGAGTATCGTCTCTTACATAGTTCCGAGATGACGATTCCATTTATAGATTATATGGGAAAATTCTATGCTAATCGTAGGGTTAATATTAATATCTTTCATATTACACTAGCAAACGTATAATCTAGCGCAATGTTAAAAAATCAGATCACAACTCCGATAATGTAGATCTATTTTTGGTGGAAAAACCTCAAACGCATTGTTCACAGCTTGAAAATGCCACAGACGCCCTGAATATCACTATCAGTGATTAGAGAGAGGTTATCGCCATAGAAAATTATGGGAGGCGAAGGTATCACTTAAGCAAGGATTTCAGTGATGTTCATTTGGAGTGTTAACCCAAAATATTCGCATTCGAACGAAAAAGTAGTCCATTAGCGATAGGAATTGTTTGTGTGAATGAGAAATAATGGCTGCATCGAAAACAAACAGCAGGTCACGAAGTACAGAAAAGATTCCTTATCTTAGTTCGTGCTCTTAACAGATTCAGGTCGAAGAGCTTGTCATCGCATCTCAGGCGTAGGTAAATCTCTTCTGTCCTCGTACAAACTACGTGTTCCAGCAGCGGAACAAACAGAATGCGAACAGTGTATTGTGCATTCATTAACGTTATTCTTCATTCTTTGATCCGTTCTGATGGGATTTGAAGTTACCAGGAAGCGCTGAATATCTTCATTCGTTTTACCTACTCATAGACGCTTTGACTAGGAATAGTGATTCGAACCAACTGAGGCCTAGAAATCACGTAATACCACTAAAGCGTTTCTAGGCGTCAAGCCATTAAAATTTATTGTGAGACTGTGATAAGAGGCCTCATACTCAACAAGGCTTACATAGAGCGACGAGACATGAATGTGGACAAGCGCCCGAATGCGTTTGCTTTCGAAAATACTTGGTCTTGATAGTTTCGAATTACCACGGTAATCCCAAATCAGTGTAGTTGAGACCAATCATAACATCGTTTCTTTCCCAAAAATGTGTAATATTTTTAATTAGTTTGTCTAGTAGTGTCTGGTAACTGCATCTCTAGCAAGGCATACATAAAGCCTGTTAGCATCTTCCTCTCTTTGTCAACCAGAACGATGTTCACGACGTCGGCAGGAAATTCAAGAAACACGAACCAAACGTAAAAGTTTTGCAGTTTCAGTGCTTATCTCTTTGTGTTAGCATTTTGTTCCGCTGGTACGTGTAAAAGCAGTCGCTTTTCCGTTGATTGCTAATCCACATGGACCAAATGAATATAGCAAGCCCTGGTCCAACTGCTGACTAGTAGAATCTCAGCTAGATACAGGCGACAGAAGTCCAATGTGATCAGCAAAACTCTCCTGCAGTCGAAGCAACCTCGAGAGTTGAGGTGTACGCCAGTCTAGACTTTTGTTTTGATTAGGAACAACTGCTTCCTGTCTCATTACGCGTAATATCTGAATAGAGTATTCTTCTTTCCGCTGGTGCACCGAGATATAATCCAGAACAAATTAATAAGAAGAACTCGCTGTTGCCCACGCTTCCAACGTATAACTACATTTTAACTAGAGAAAGAGGTAGATTGTTACATTAAGAAAGCAATGTCGTCTTAGGAGTTGCATGTAGTACTACATACGACCTGACGTGATTCTGGCTTGACATTTTAATTAAGGTTGATTCCAACATATTGCTGCGAAGCAATTAAGGTTTCTGTAGTTGTACGTCTCCACGACTTGTGAAATCATCCCCCTGGTAGCATAGGGTCATTTTTAGAGGCAAGGAGCTGATCTTGGTTGGGACTCGCGGTTAAAGCTCCTTTTTACAAACGTTTCCGTCTCTGAAACTGAAGCTTTGTCGGGAAATAAATGATTAGACAGTAGATTAAACACTTGTTAACCTAACGATTAATCATTCTACATTAGGACGAGTTTTTGACAAATTGACTGAAAAGTCTTTACACACAGTTCATCTCTGGTCTGTATCAATTAGCACTTAACTATCATGCGTTCATTGATTACCAAGGAGCAGACTCCAAGCACAACCAACTGCAGGATACTGCATTTCTAGATGGCCTCATACTTCATACACTCACATGATAGTACCGGTTTCTCGTTGTTTGTTGCAATCAGCTCCGCTTGGAAAATCGGTCGATAAATTTTGTTCATTTTGCCCTTAACGGTCGAATGGGTCAAATTCGGTTCACAAAATTTAGAGGTTCATGATAGGATAAATTAGACAGATCACTTCCGTATTCCGGGAGTATCGGATTCGGCACACGTTCTGCTCTCGTTTGATACGCGTTTGAGACGGCTGAGCCATGCGGCGCGCTAGTTGTCAACAAACTTCGGAAGTGAGGTGACGCTTGTTAAATAATTCAGACAGTTAAGGGTTAAACCACTGTTAAATTGGATTGATACTACGAATCTGAACAAAATCTTAGGGCCTGAGTCATCTGATCTAATCTATTCATTAGACCCAATTTTAGATTGCGTGCATCTCCTACGTTTCCACAATACAACCGATTGCCCGTTTTTGGCCATTTTCGGGTTAATGAAGTAAGTTTCCTATTTCTAATCCAAAGATCCGAAACTGGTCAAAATAGCGTGTGTTTTAGTATCGCAGTGATCATTCTCCCTGAGCTAATTTTAATATTCACATCTCCAGGTTCCGGTTTAGTTTACATCTCTGCTGTTCGTGAACTCAATTACAGACAGTCAATTTGAGAATTTTCGTTTAGCTATACTTCTGCACGGAGCATTGTTCTCGATCGATTTATTTGCTCACCATACGGCAATTCAAGGGGTGTGTATATGACCTGAATATACTAATGGCTAAAACACAATAGTTGATCAATATTAGCTCGCTGTTGATTGGCCAAAAAACGTGCGCTGAAGATGAAGATTGCTTTATAGTTACTTGAAAAAATCGTTTTCGGATAGATGAAAACAACACCATTGAACGCGATGTTGGCGATTTGTTTGGGTTGTGTCCTTTTCTTACTGAGTCCTGTGGAAATGCAAGGTGAGTTTTTTTTTATTTTTTTAATTCTTTTGTTCTGTGCGGTTGATTATTCCTGCATTTTAATGATGAAGCATTTTAACATCACTCCCGGTGATTTTAACACAAGTTCATATAGATTATGACTGTCAATGCAACACTGGACACCAAATGTATTTTATTTAAAATCGTAGACTCCGGAAGATCTGCAGGTAGTTGTGAGACAGTAAGTTGATCATCTGCATTTCAGCGATGTAGTACTTCATGAACTGTCGATATCGTATGCTGCACACTACATTCTAAATATAAAAGTCGGTATCAAATTTTGCTTCCAAAGTTCTAAGCAATCACGTTTAAGCAAGTTTATTAACGCTGCAAGAAGAGGGTCTTTCCATTTGAGTGTTGCTAAAGCATCACTGATCTGATTTCGAATATTTCCAGTGAAAACAATTACATTATTTTGATTACTGCTGTGTTTGGAATATTGGAATAGATGATAGAAAAAACAATATTACAATTAGAACTTAAAATGCACACCACGAAAGACCTAGTAAACGAACTGCCGTGATAGGGTAACTCATTTGTAAAAGTCAATCAATAAAAAATCGTTAACAGTGCGCAGGCGAACGAGAACGCGCGCGCTTGAAATGAACTTGAAATTTGACGTTAATTGATTTCACAAATAGGATTGATTGCAGTCAAATCTCGCTACTATGCAACTCGCGGAATTATACCACATTTACTCAGTTACGGCAGGTGGCATAGTAGCGATGTTTGAATGCAGAACCTTTTTTACAAACCCTCGTTATTATGCCACTACTGTAAGATCAGGATCCGCATGCGCATAAAACAGTGGAAGAATGGAAAACGAGTCGCGTTTGCATGCTACTGTTGGATAAGGTTAGTACGATCAGTCACTTGTAGATGGGTTTTAAACCCATGATGTTGAACAAAATGCTCATTTGCATGCTTTTCCATCACACAAACACACACCACGACCGGTTGCGTGCATGCAAATTAGTATTTCTTTTCATAGTTACATGGGCACATGTGATTGAACAGTTTGGTCTTACTAGTCTTATCCAACAGTGGCATATAAGCGCTACTTGTTTACCGTTCTTCCTCTGTTTCAAGGGCATGCGGATTCTGATCTTACTGAACCTACCTGATGATGGCAAACGGTACCAAACGGGTAGTGGGTTGTGTGTCATGGAAAATGCATGCAAATGAGCATTTTAGTTCATGGTTATGGGTTTAAACCCTACCTCTCGATGCTTGGGCAAATGTAAATAAACAGGTTGGTCGTACCAACCTTATCCAACAAACGAACGCCAGCGCAACTTGTTTTGTAATTTGACTGCATTCCGTTATTTATTTTAGCCCCACTGAGATCAGCTAACTCATGTTCTATGAAATTGATTTCGTTGCCACATGTTAGTTCATCGGTGTTCTTTAATTAAAAAATATATTATTGAATACGGACTAATTATAAATCGATAAATTTTAAAAACGAATTACTGTCAGCTAAGTAAATCAAATTGGACTGGTGATTGGCACCTTTAATTTCTTCCTTACTTATTCCTCATTAGTTCTGTGCTCTGTTCCATTTTAAACGGAAGGAGCAGGGTTAACAGTTAATTAATTGAACAGACTGTATTAGTAGGTGGCTACTAGCCTCATGCAATCAACTACGGGGGAATGATAGTTAAGTAAAATTCATTATTTGAATGCAATCAAATCACAGTACAAACCGGATCTACACCTGCAGATTGTATCTATTCACGTCCCGATTGAATGAAAGCTACCTGTGTTCCACCCTTTTGAATCCATGACCATGCGATTGTGTCTCCGATTCGATTAAATTGCACGCTATGTAATCTAGAGTAGATTTCATCACCTATCACATGGAAATGGCGTAATTTGTTACCCAGATGCAAACTGCAATCCACGTCTCACTAGTGTATTAGCAATTCAACGTAATATACGGTTATTGGGTATCTGACAATGCGCTCAAACAGTTGTGAGATTGTTGCCGGCTATTTTATTTCAACGGGAACCAACGACATTGCACTTTTATTGGTAAACCTTAATTATTTTGATACAAATTGTGCAGATAACTAGTTTTCGATTGGAGACCTGGGTTTACTTCAACTTTAGGGACATTTGCTGCACTTTGAGTTCGACTTTCAAAGTACACGATTCTCGTACCTGCTTTGAATGAATTGCTTTGAACTATTTTATAGTGCAACACCCGTTATTATTGTTATTATTATGAACTTTATCAGTAGTACGATCGCTTGCATGTTTATTTATAAAATAGAAATTTACTTTAAACAAATGTCCGTATTTACTGGCCTTTTTATGACACTCCACGACCGGTTTCGTGTTGTTTGCACTCATCAGGTAGTAGTGATACAATCTGGATCTGCATGTATTAAAACAGTACACAAGCGTTAAACATGTTTTGAACTTTCAAGCCGTTGCTGGAGAAGATTGCCACGGCTAACATTTTCAATCATGTGTGTCACACAACATAACTTCTTTACATATTTTACATGCTATCAAATGTGATCCGGAGACCCGTTCATATTTGGACCTCGATTAAGGTTTAATGTGATTCGAAGGCTCTTGTCATTGACCAGGTTTTAAAAAGGATGGTGTACAGATTTTAATAATGTCACTCCAGAGCTTTTCGATGAAGTCAGTCTAGCGTAGTTGATACGCCTACCGGTAAACCTTTCATTACTTTCACGACTCACATTGAGGTGAAAATTGGCTCACGGTTTTATTAGGTTCAAACTTGAATTTCACAGTGCAAGTGAACGCTAATTGGTCACACATTCATCAGGTTGAAGATCAAGATTCACGGACATGCATTTATAAATGATTTCCAAACGGTATCGTAATTATCTGTGCCTTATCACAGTTGTTTAGTTCTACTTGAACTGTTGGATGGGTTCCTTTCAAGGACTCACGAAGTTGAACTATCCCGAAAGACCATGTCAAGATGCATACGATTCTCTGACCAATGATGAGGCCATTCAATACAAGAAGGTCTTCGATAATACCGTTTCAAACCAACATTTGGGCTTATGGTGGTTTCCGTCAGCATTTCAGGTTTCCTCAAATGCTCACTTTTTGTATAAATGATGTCCAACCTCAGTTTCTCGCTAACAAAGGGCGCTTGTTGTTATCAGCCGCTATATTAAAATCGGATTCATGTTGTTAATCGACTGTGTACTAAATTCAGCTGGAATCTTTGTGGAAAAGATCGAATGGATAGCCATGGAAAGGTTTATGATGTTTGAACTCAACATGCCCTTAAAATCGATCGACCGAATGAGGCAGCCACATAAATATTATTTTAATTTTTATTCCGTTTGTTAAACAATTCAACGTCACCGGTTGTGTCGTGAAGGAAGCATAATTTTCGCATTACTCTTAATGACCCGGGAATGCATGGAAGTGCAAGCTTAGCTGCAGACAAAATTATTCAGCAGTCTTGATTATTCAACGCATATGGCAGAACAATGACTGCTATCAAGGATAAGGTATTCTGAAACGGCATATTTTAGCAATAAGAAAACAGCAGAGCGCAGATTACGTATGAAACTTACCCAAAATCGAAGTTGTTGACATGATTCGACCGCTCTCGTTGTGATGACGGTTTCGCATCAAATGTCCCAGTGTATAACGACGCACTCAAATATGATTTGTTTAACGTCAATCAATCAATGAGGCAATTTTGACTATTTGGTATTACCTTTCGTTTCAGGGATCACGAAGACCAGTCATGAGAGTGAGTTGTAATCACCATTAAAATTATTGTCCAATATGTTGATCACATCATCGTGCATTCGAACTACAATCGATTCCTTAGTGCTTGCACTCTTCACGTGACGAAAGACAGATAAGCTTGAGTGCATCGTGAGAAGCAGCGCAAAATATGAAGACCAAGTTAATTAGTTCAATGGCAAAGGCAAATTTGATTCTAAGACAATACTAGAATTTACAAATGAGGTATCACATGGTGATTTCACAACGAAACGTTTGTTGTATGACATACATTCGCGTTAAATATAGACATGTAGTCGAATTGAATTATTTCGTCTACGAACCGTTCAACAACGTTCCTTTTAAGACATTGGCCTGTCTAAGAATGGGTTAACATAATATTCTGGAATCTATCCCGATGCTTGGTAATCTAGACCAGTATAATTTATTTTCCAAAAACGGATGAAGCCTTCTAGACATTCACCATACTCGTTTAATGGTTTGCATAGTTTATCAACCCTTTAAATCAAAATGAAAATCGTTATTCATGCGTTATTTCAAAATTTTTGGAATATAATGCATATACGTTAAGTATTTTCTCGTTCAGTTCTTTTAGATCTCACATCATATACAAGGTAAAAACACGATAATTATTCAAGTAGTTGCCACGTCTATCGCGAAAGTTTACACACTTTGATACGTCGCCGAAAATTCTATCGACTCGCCTAGCTTACATATAAACCTTTTGTACTGGAAACTATTGAGCATGACCTCAAGTGGATTCAGTTTGAAGCGCGCCTTTCTTTTACTCAACAGTAGTTGCATTTATCTTCGTTCAGCATGTACTCAAATGTAAGCGAACCACTTTGCGCATTTTATTGATCGATGATGGACCGGACTTTGCTGTAAAGAGCGGACTGAAATCGATTAAATCTGTAAATGTGCACGTTTTAACTGGAGAAGTAGCGCAGATCACCGAGTAAACATAGCCGCTGTATAAACTGAGCGACTACTAAGTCGCTGACATGTACTGATGATACTAATAGTAATGGTAATAAATGAATTAAATAAACGGCATTCTACTTAAACTACACTGATAAATACATGTTTTTAATCAAACCACGAGTTTCAAAAATAACATCACAAATTGATTCACAGTCAAGTGCTCGTGGTGCTTATAAACGAACAATATATATAAAAACCCGTATTTAAATGCATTTCCATCACACACACACAAAACGCGACCGATTTCGTGCATTTTGCATTCAGCGGGTAGGGACAATGGCTTACAGGCTCAACATAATATTCAACCACTTTTAAAGCATGTAGATCCTGATCGTATTGTCGTTACCTAATGTGCACAAACATGTCGAAACTGAACGTGGGATTTGTGTGATGGAAATACGTGCAAATGCTGTTCTTTGTTCAAGACAATGCGCCCAAACTCATATACATGTGTGGCGACACGTGTGAATGAACAGGTTGTTTGTGCAAAAACTTATCTAGCAGTGATTACTGACGCAAATGTTTGCTCAGTGTGAAAAGTTCCAAGTTCGGACGATGTGATCCAATCTCTGTATTAAAATGAAGTAAGTATTTGATAAAACGTTTTGTGTATTGACCACGTGGCATGGCATTCCTTGGGTCGCCATAGAAGATGCAAAGTTATCAATCTAGAATAATCTAGAATAATCATCAATCTTAATATTACATATGGTCTGAAGAATATTCGGTCAGAATCAAACTGTTGCGCATCAAAATCACTTTCGATGACATTAGCGTTTCATCAAAATCGTTTTACAAATTAACACAAAAATTAATTTATTTTAAAAAACTTATTTTTAAATGAATAATTTATTTAAAATTCGAAGATTCAAATTCTCAGATCTGCACATCGGATAGGCATGATCTTCGAAACGAAAAAAAAACAAGTTCATAAGCATCTTCAATAATACGAATTTTATTCAAACCAAATGCTGATTAAAGTTTACGAGAATTGCAATCATTCGAATTCTATTTGTGGTTATTTATAAGATAGTTAGCATATGCTAGATTTTGGCTTTTCGACTTGAGCATTGACATTGTTGGCATATGTTTATCATAGAATCGGAACAATCTGTTCTCACCATAATGGGAACTGTCACGAAAGGTGAGAGAACGGATTTGGATATGCAGTCCGAGGAATTCAAGAATGCTCTATGCGAAAATGTAAGTTCACTTTTCCGTTTCAAGCCGTTTTACTGTATGATACCCTTCAAACATCTAAAACGAGGGTTATTGTTATCAAGCTAACGGCGATTTATTATTTTGTACTCTGAGAAATGTTAATGAATTATAAATCGTTGAAATGTTTACTTTTATGCTACTCATTTTTGACAAGTAGTCGATGATAATGTTTCCATCAGACATTGAAGCTTGTGGGCGACGTACCTGATTTGTCCGAGATGACATTCAACTGCACTGTGACAACAACGTCCGATCAGGCAACGTGCATACTCTCAACAAACTCGATGTTGAAGAGTGTCGATGGAAATATCGAATCAGCTATTCGGAGTGGGATCGAAATGCAGAAGCAATCAACGCAACCACATTTCACCGCCCTTACTGGATTATCAGGTATCGAATTATGCATAATTGACTTATTGAATTGATATTTTGCAATTTTGGTATTTAATATGTGACATCCGAGAAAGGATAATCGCCAATCCTATAAATAATGTATAAATTTTTAAGTGAACTAGCAAAATTATTTTTCTTCTTACTCTACATCACATTTTTAAAAATTGAAATATATTATCCTGAAAAGATACGACAGATATTTATTCGAAATCTCTGCTTCATAATGGATCGTCATAGCGTACCTAATTTTATGTATTGAGGCACAATAAAAAGCCTCTAATTTGTATTTCTAACAGATCAGAATGAAGAATCTTGTTACTTAACAAGTAATGAAATGCATGAATTTAGGTTCTGAGTAAAGCAAACTTGTAGACAAAAAGGGTGGTTAGGTTACCCGGGTATTGATGAGAATTTGAGAAAAATTTTTTATGACTGTGATAGAAACTCGCATCATGCAGCTTTTGATGTCAGGTTCAATGAGAGGTTCTCATTTTGATTTAGTCTTTTATTGGATTTACGAGCTTTCTCGATTTGAGTTTTGTCTATCAAAAGCTTGTTTTATTTAGAAATATTTTTGAGCGAAGACACATTCAGGGTAACTTTATAGTTACGTATAAAATAATGCACACTCTTAGGTATCGATTTATAATAGGTTCCATTAATACCTCAACCTACCACAGTGACGAATTGCGAAAAATTGTTGAAAGCTTGTATGTAAAGAAGCTATGGGTCGGCACCAGTTCACTTATAAACCGCGAAATCATTTTTTCTGAAAATTTGTTTAAATCGATTATAGATACTTTACCCAAACTCAAAACCAATAGTTGTTATTGGCATCCTTTGGTCGATGTCGACCATGGATATACATCACAATCGCATGAATTTCATGTTTTGCAACTTTTTGAATGACTAAACAGTCCGATTCGGGAGGAACAATCTCACCAGCAGCGCTTGCAACGATGATCAGAACTCTGTTGTAGGGCGTCAGTTACACGCTGGCGGCGTCATCTGCGAGCTGCAGCCAAGAGTTGTATCTACTCCTCCACAGGTTGCAGAAGACGCTTTACAAAATGCTTCCAATGTGAGCGGTCAATAGCAAGTTATTCCCAACTCGCCGGGTCAATGCCAAGAGCTTTCATGTCGCTTTTGCAAACGTCTTTGTACCGCAAGTGCGGTCTGCCCAATGGTCGACTTCCAAATTGCAACTTACCATAGAGTAGATCTTTTGGAATACGACCATTTTCCATTTTGTAGACATGACCAAGCCACCGCAGGCAGCGCTGACGTAATAGGATATTGTACAGCTATTTCATTGTTTATAATAAATCTTTGTGCATGAATATCGTCTAATCGGTTAGCATCCGTGACAGTCCGTTTCTTAGAGGCGTTTGAAACCACACTAAATAAGCGTTTGTTCACACGACGAGCGATCCGAACACAGGTACAGAATTTAGAGGAATACCAAACTCAGCATTTACTAATTATCGCACTATCACAAATAACTTTCGTAGTTTTTAATTATTACTTGATTTTATGACACAAAACTTGCTTTAGCTAATTAAACTGCTGAAAGGCATTGACTCGTTTTCATTGAATGTATGTATTGCAATCAATCATTTTTGTACACCGTGAGAATTTAATATCTTTCTAACGGGATCTTTCCGTTTCAGTTTCTGCTAGCCACGCTTCGTCGAGTACCGTGATAAAGAGTAAGTTTGAAGCTTTTGAACCACCAGTGTGATTTACTTTTGTAATTGTTCTCAGTTTATACAAGAATAATATTGAAAAATGGTTTTGAAGGGAACTAATCTTGATTACATTTGGAAATACTTCTGGGTTATATGATGATTAATCACGGTCATATTTTTTATAATATTCAAATGAACCTTCACTTTGCAAATTAACTGTTTTTCGCATGAATTGATTGGAATAAGATTGGGACCGATCGTGTATTCAAAATGGAATGAAATTTATGTGCAATCGGTTAGAGCAGTTTTTGGTAACGTTAAACATCTGACACAGTGGCTTCGTCTGATCAATTGTGATAATCGGGATATAGGATCACGACTTAGTACTAGTCAACCCAACATCTATGTTCCTACCTTACCGCAAAACAGCCTATTTTAAGCCTTAAGGGACCACTTCACGTAGACATGACTAGCAAGTATATAATGTTCGTAATTGACCAAAGTGTTTAAGTTGATAATAGATTGACTGGAATATATACTGACAACACAAATGTGGGAGTAACCCTCTATAGCGATTCTTTTAATTCTATGATTTCCACACGATTATATTTAAATTAATCATTGGTGTCGCTCCGTAGTTATAGCATATCATCGGTACCAGAACGATAATCGATGATTTGGCTAAATCCTAAATTGATTTGATTTGATGAGAAACTGAATATCAACAATCTCAATTCAAGTATTGTCTTTGAGATAAAGTGAGCTTAATATGCAAATTTGCTGAGAATCCGTCGTGTTTCAAAATCCATAGTTCGTACCTGGTTTAAAAAAATACCTTTAAATTTTGAGGCATTGATTTACAGCAAAAGGCTAGGAAATGGTTAATTTTGGGACAGTGAAATATAAACCCAAAGCCAGGACACCAACGGAACCCCAATGTGTTTCATTTGCGAAAATGTCATCTCATCCTGTGAAAAATGTGAAAAAACATGGCTGGGTAACAAGTATACATTATAAAGAATCAACTAAAATTGAATGTGAAATTAATATATTCCATTCATGCTGGGTACACATTTGGCAAGATGTCGTTTTAAATCGAGATATTCAGACTGCACCACTTTCCACTACACAGATTAGAGATGTAGTGAATCTCCATGTTCGAGCTGAAAAATGCGAAATTCTGGTTTTGGATACAAATGTGGTAGAACAAGTGATTCACGCTACGCGGTTAATATGATTTACCGCGTAAATTAAAATCGAGTAAACGACTGAGTCAATAAGAATGGTTTATTACCAAAATCATACCCGAATGTGAAACGGACTGAGACTCTTTTACAAGATTGAGTTCACGATATTATGCTGGAAAATACCACACTCCAAACGTAACTACCACAGGTATTTTTATTCTATGCATGTGGGTTTTGTTTGGATTCTCTACTTACCCATTTGGTAAACTATAATAGATAGCTATATTCAACTCCCGAAAGCTTGGACGAGTAATGTGAGCTAAAACAGATGTTAGCTTTCAAAACTATATATATATATAATATTATATATATATATATCTATAGATATATATATATAATTATATATAGATATATATATATATATAAACCGTTAGTGAGCTATATGTTGAAACATGCTAGAATCTCACTATCGTTCTCACCTGTACTCACCTTCTCATATCTGTCCAGGCAACGTGACGGTATAATAGCGAATGTGCAGTCTGTGACTGTGCGGTACTTTGCTATGATCATGCCTGCAATTTCATATTTACATGCTTACTTCGATTTTGTGATTATTTTAAAGTTAAGTGCTTTTTAAACCATAAATATTGAATCAGGATTTATCTTCCACAAATTTCTCCATTGTGATTGTTAAACTCAACACTGAGAACAGTGCCGGGAATAACCTTACGTGCATAACCGACTATGCAACCTGAGTGAAAACCCAATAATGAAACTACATTCTTGTGTTTAGTCGAAAGTATGAATAATGTAGATTTAGATTTGTATATCCCACATCGAAAGATATATTCTTCGGGTGTCAATTGGTAAGGCACTCTCATTGCCGTTCGTCTGATAATTTATGAATTTACAACGTTAGAAATCATATGCAACTTTATGATACGAAAGCATGCGTGTTAGACAGCTTACAGCAATCTCGTAACAATACAATGAGAAAACCCTTTTCTACCATTATTTTTTTGAATTCCATTTGTTGTATTTTTGAACGTTTTACAGCTAATGAGAAATCGGAAGCTGAACCACAAGAACTAGAGAAGAAGTGAATACAGCAAGACAATAATTGGCGCACCTTTCAAGCTTTCTGTCAAATTTATTTTCGTTCTTGAATATTTTAAATGCACCCATCAATCTGGTATTTCTTCAATCGCACCATTAATTTCAGCGAATTGTCAAATTGTTTGATATGATGAATCGGAGTCGTAAATTTGCAAATAAATGAAATTTAAAAAATTTGTTTTTGTTGTGCACTCATTTGGTGATTTTTTCATTTCCAAATTCGATTCAATGTCGGCCTGCAATGAATCACTATTTTTCTTAATCTCAAGTTGAATAACTAGATTGAAAAGAAGAGACATTAAAACACTGTCTTGTTTTTTTATAATAACAAAGACGTAACACCTATGAAAATAGTTGAAATTTTAGCTCAATACTATTATCGAGAAACAAAAAATACTGTGCAGATTTTGCTTGAACAAATTCGTAAAAAAGAAAATATCAATTCAACGAGATGAATTTTAGTATAATTGATCATAATGAAGTATTTTTTGGCAACGATATCATAATGAGAATGATCTATTATATGAAAACTTTCTGGAAGTTAATATTATATATTTGATTATCTCTTTTGTTGTGAAGCTAAATTGTTTCAAGGTCACAAATACTTTCTTGCCGTCAGATCGCACTGTCCCAAACGTTGAATTACGAAAGAACAATGCAACTGTGAAAATAACGTAACTGTGACATTTGATAAGCAATAAAATATGTATATCTTCAAAAGACACGAAATATGGCTGTCTAATTCTACAATCAATCGCAGGCCCATGAACATCCCATCGTCTACATCATGGTTATTTCCGTCGCTATTAATGACACCAAGGCCGGCTAGATAGCCAAATGAGAGTAGCCTTCGGTATAGCGAACGGGCACGCTACGTTGATAGATTGAAGGATATATTAGATCGAGAATTGAACCAGGCTGACTGCTCTAGTGTTCGCGGTCGAGTGGTTGTTTGATATTGTTTAGGACTATTAACATTATACGAGATCATTATGTATCGAATGAGAAGTATCGGCGGTGGTTATATTTAAACGGCGATCGCATGATGTAATGTACTGATTAAAAATTGTTTCTATATTAACTCTATAAAGAATATCATTTGCAACTAAAATGATCATAATGGATTTTGGAACATGTATCAAGAATAGTTTAGGTAAGAATGCCTGATGAGCCACGATAACAACTCATTAAGATTAAATGTGCAGTTTTCAGATGTTTCACGCTTCTAGAAATCCAGTCTTTGTCGGTAAATGCCTAACGCGGATTCCGAACCCTGGAGTTAATGCAAAAACCGAAAGCGGCGATCCTCAACAATTTGTTTCATTTTGAAAATTTGGAATTTGAACGCAGATTATTCATGCTGCAGGATTAAACATTAATAGATCTTAATATAATATCCATATATATATATATCTATATATATTTTATATATCTATATATAGATATATATATATCATATCAATCTATATATATCTATCTATCATCTATAATATATCGATTATATATATCTCTATGCAAGTCAGTCCGAGATATACGAAATGTCCCAGTCTGCTAGAATAACCGATTGGAAATGATATAACTTAACTTGCATTGCATTTGCATGCTCAGATTATGTGCACGTGATTAAAAAGTACTTGATTAAGTCAATCCCATTTAATTGTGCTTGAATTTCAGGTTATTTTCTATTCTTCTGTTGAAGAAAGACACATGAGAGTGCCTTACTTGAGAAAGTTGATTTTACCCAATCATATTGTTTCTCCTTATTAAGTGGTGAGATGGCCGGAAACGCTTATTCTTAAATCGCGACGCTGGAGGTCATCTTATGTACTATCAGTAGCATTGGGTCCATTAAAATTGAATTGCGGAGAAATTATTCTTAGTTCTTGACTACTAATGAGTACCGTAGTACTTCAGATTTCAAAGGGAAGTTCATCCGAAGTTCAATTAGAGCTTATTAGCAGTGTGTATCCATGCCGGGATCCTGATTTGAACTGGGAACCGTCTTGATGTAAAGCCGATGTGCCAGCCGCTCAGCTAATCCGTCCTTTAGGTTAGGCAGGATTTATCCCTTATGAACAGAAGCAAATGGGTTATAACAAACTGTCGATGCACGATGTGTTCTAAAAGAGGTTGCTAGTAACTTCCAACCGATTTCTCCGCGGCCAGGTGTTCTCAAGAGACACAAAACTTTTCGCAACGCTGCTTATCTAGTTATGACTGCAGCTTCTATTAACGAATCAGTTCTATCTGATTCAACACGGAATTTTAGTCGACAATATGTTAAGGATGCATGTAGTTTTTCAGTTCAAACTCAATACTGGCCTAAATTGTACAAGGTTATTTTATCAAAAGTAATTGATAATTACTTCTCCGTTTGCCAATTGTTCATCAAACCAAGTTGGATCACGAATATATACCTCCCAGCATACAGACGTGGAAAATAAAAAAATATTTTCCTAGATATATGAATATATTTAAGAACAAACAAACATTTATACTAAATAGTATAAAGTTTACAATGGAAGGGTAAGAGCAGTTTTTGTTAACATTCTGCTTCTGACGCAGAGGATTTGTCAGTTGAAAAGTTGTCAGTACGCCGAGTGGTTCAGTTTTGAATTAGTATTAGTATGCTTAGTTTCAAATCAGGTAGTCGACCATTAAACAGAACACGTTGGTACCAAGACGTTTGTATGAGAGATGTGAAAGATCGTGACCTTCACTTTAAGAGATAAGCAGAACTTTGTCTTGACCAATAACTTTGAATGGACTTTGTAAAGCGTCATCTACAAGCTTTGAAGAAAAGATATTCCTCTCGGCTGTTAATCGTAGATAACGCCTCCAGGATACATGTACCGACGATTGTTGAAGAGCTGCCTGTCTCTGTGAGCGCAATCGATGAGATTGATCTTCCCGCATCGTACTGCTTAGTCATTCGAAAAGCTTCAGAGCATGAAAACACCAATTGGTTGTGATGTACATCCATGGTTGGCATCGATAAAATAGGTCACCAACGACTAGTGTGTCTAAGAAAAACGGACGATAACAAGTTCATTCGATATACGCTGCTCGAATCTTATGGAATAACGGCAATATTGCTGAATTGGATAAGGGACTATCTTACTGATAGACACGTCCAAGTTCGCGTTGGCAGCACCTTATCTAGAAAAATAGACGTCACGAGTGGAGTTCCGCAAGGCTCGGTGCTTGGACCTCTTCTATTCTTGGTGTATATGAACGATATAGTAGAGAATATTGGATGCAACTTGATACTATTTGCCGATGATATTAAAATTTGGAAACGTGTCAGGTCTGTTAATGACTGTATGGCATTACAACGGGATCTAAGCATCTTATTTCGTTGGTCCCAGTTAAATGAGTTACCATTTAACCCTGCGAAATGTAAAATGCTGCAGCTTGGAAAATCTCTGCACCACACGTATCAGTTGGCACGCAAGATCTCGTCTCGACCACAGCAGAAAAAGATCTGGGTATCTGGGTTTCGTTTAACCTTAAGCCTGGACAGCATTGCCGGATGGTGTACAATAAAGCTTGCCGTATCTTGAGTCTTCTCAAAAGAATATTCCAGATTTTTACGCCCGAAACCCTACCCCGGGTAATTAACACGTATATACGTCCTGTTATGGAATATTCCATCCAAGCCTAGGCACCATGGCTGAGGAAGGATATCGAACTACTCGACAGGATTTATCATCGTGCTACAAAGTTGGTCTCCCGGTACAGAAATTTGCCTTTCACAGAGCGAATGTTAAAACTGAACCTAAACGATTTTACCCAACGACGGATACGTAGTGACCTCATGTTGACATTCAAAATCCTGCATTCTGTACACCATCCCCTTAAACACTTGCTAAATCCCAGTGACATTACTCGAATACGAACACATTCAAAGGATTTAACCATTCCACATTCTCGATTTGATATACGTCGTAATTTTTTCTCGGTAAGAATTTGTTTCACTTGGAACTATTTTCCTGAAGAAATCACACGATCAGAATCTGTTGAGATTTTCGCTTACAAACTCGATGAGTTTATGACGAACCATGCGGTATGCGAGTGTCCTTATTGATTTTTGAGATATTTTATATATAAATTTTTTTATATATTCTATATACCTTGTCATCCTATGGTTATTGTTAAGCATATTGCTTTTTCTACCATAAAAGTTTCTGAGTTCTGAATTCTGAGTTATCTGCGAAGCCTTGTCCACTAATTCCAGTGCGTGTTTCTCGGGTTCCTTAATAAGTGACATCTATTGAGCTCCATACCAAGTTACACGACCAAAGAACGCGAATATGAAAGCGACCGCGCTGTTCTGATATTATTCCTGATTTAGGATGAACATTGAATGGATGATTTATAGTATGTACACGGAAAATGCGAACAGACTACTAAGTCATCGGTTATTAAACACGCCTGCATATGCAAAATCAATTAAAGTATTAGGTTACATACAAGAAATGACATTGATTTATCTTGATTTAGTAGGTTGATTGTAGTTTTCCTAGGATTGGTAAACTAAAAGAATTTTTAACCTTAAACCTCTTTTTCTCACAAACTCAGTGCGACGACGCTTTTGTTACAGAAGCGGAAAAATAGTGAATACTTCTCCAATCGATTGTATGCAAACCTACCTTTCATGAACGCTACTAAAATAATCGATTTAAACAAATTATTATTATTATCGCAAACTTCATAATTTAACCCCTTTAATTGGCTATCGTTTAGCCAATGACAGACAAGTCTATAAAGCTATTCTATTGGATGATGCGAAAACCGTTGATATAAAGTACATGTTTTTTTTAAATGCTGGCAGTCACATTTAGACAACTCCTAATTCTCTTCACGACGTCCAAATGATTTCACTTGTGTTGGTAGCACTTGTAGTTCTGCATGTCAATGCTGTCCCAACCGGTGAGTACTCGACCTCCAGTGCTTATCAACGAATCTAAAACCATAAAACAATTGTAAATTATAGATATTTCGCACAGTATAATTTGCTTTTAGTTATGACTTATGCCATTTCTGATTTTCATATTCTAGATCAACAAATAAGTAAGTTTTCAGATTTTCATAGTAATGATTTCCTCGAATAAATCACTTGAAATCTGTACTTGACTTCAAAGTATCGTCATAGTTATTCACAGGTTCAATATAGGATTAGAATTCAAGAGACCACCAATATAATATATCCAAGGAATTGAATTAGCATATATCTATCAGTCAGAAGAAAATACACTTTATCACACTTTACTGGAAGCAGATTCTTGAGTGTATGTTTAAAAATATGATAGAGACCATTATCTATATTTTAAGAATGATTCACCAAAATAAAGGGTATATACTTGTAAGCCATTGTTGAAGAAGACCGACACGACCAACTTGTTCAATAACATATGCGCACACCGACTAAGATGATGTTAAGCCCAAAGTGTTGAACAAAAATTCACATGTGTATGCATTTTCGTCACCCACACATCAGGAAACGATCAATTTTGTGCTGTTTGCAATTCTCAGGGACGGTAAAATCAGAATCAGCATGCCTTGTTTCACTGGCTTGCATTGTTTCAAGGCAGGCATCCCTGATCCCATTTTGCCTTTGTCGGTTTAAATCGTCAGGTGATGGAAAATTACATTCAGGGAACGCCGTTCTGAATATAAATTACCTTAAAATTCACACATCCGTGAGTCGGAAAATACAGGAATAAAAATAAACTTGTTATCGAAATCAGAACATCAGTCAACCGTTTTTGCTGAATATGGTTAACATGTAAGAGAGTAACGGGGATGCATGTGCATTAACTTAAAAGTGGTCGAGTCAGTCAGTTTTCATATTATTGAGATGAACTTAGGTTCACTTCTGTGTATTGTGCACCTTCAATCTTTGCTGAAACGCGTATCAGAAGGTAAATTTATGTATTATTGTTTGTGTGATTATCATACTATTAAACGATATCAAACGATGATTTGGCTAAATCCTAAATTGATTTGATTTGATGAGAAATTGAATATCAACAATCTCAATTTCAGTATTGTCTTTGAGATATAGTGAGCTCAAGATGCAAATTTGCTGAGAATCCGTCGTGTTTTAAAATCCATAGTTCGTACCTGGTTTAAAAAACAGCTTTAAATTTTGAGGCATTGATTTACAGCAAAAGGCTGGGAAATGGTTAATTTTGGGACAGGGAAACATAAACCCAACGCCAGGACACCAACGGAACCCCAATGTGTTTCATTTGCGAAAATGTCATCCCATTTTGTGAAAAATGTGAAAAAACATGGCTGGGTAACAAGTATACATTTTTGAAAATAATAAGATTGCAAAATAGATTATTTTAATCATTGCATTGTTAAACGAATGTAAAAGTTTTGATCGAGTAATATCTGTCGTTTCTTCTCCAGAATTTGTCAGAGGTAAGCAAGAGCAACGTATCACATGATGATCACATGCCTTATAATTTTAACTTTCAACTTGAAAATTAAAATGTTATGTGTATTTTCACTGGAAAGGCGTTATGAGATCCTGTCACACGAACGAACTACTTATTAAACCTTCTTGTACGAGAACAACATAGGTTTCAATTTCCAGATCGGTATTGGAAAGAGCTCAAAGTGTTTGCTTGATTTCAACTAAAAGTAATTTGTGTCTACTCAGCACAGCCTGTGGGTATTCTAATGCCACTTTTATTTGTGAGCCAAACTGAATTATATTCACCACTGTATTTTACGTGTCATACGTAAATGACAATTTTGGTTAAAAAGATATAATTCATTCGAAGCAAAACCACATCGTAGAGGAAGGAAGAAGGTTCTGTGCTCTTTAATCGTCTGAAAGGAACGTGTTCACGCTTCATCAACCTCAATTTTAGTCATTGCAGATATCCAGCTGCAGCTTTTTGGACATCACTCAAACAAATATTACACATCACTTGACGTACAACGTTCCGGATTTTGAGAAATTATCATCAACAAAAAAAGCATATAGTAGTTTTGTTCATGAGCATTTTCGTGTCTCAGTTCACCTATAAAATCAGTTATAATTGTTAAAATTAGGAACATTAAAAACTTCCGATAATTCTGGAAAACGTTTTACAATCTTGAATGATTTTTCCTTCGTGGAAGTTTTCAAGGAAATTGTTTAGTTCGTTTTAAATACCTTAATGTGTATTCACATTCAACGTCTATTGATATTTTACAGAAGTGAAAGCATTTTTTTAAAGTAAGCATTTCTTCGTCTTTTAATCTGCAAGCTTCTTTCAGCAAATAACTTTCATTCAAATAGTTACATATAATAATTCCTTGTACCAAAAATGATTCAAATTTAATCACTTTAAATTATAGCCAGTTTACTTGACTTATATCTTATAATTTAACCCCTTGTACAATGTTTATAAAACATTTTTGAATAAAGCGAAGGATTTCCTTTTCGCTATTTGACATCACGTTATATCATACAAGCGCAAGGGAATTGAAATGTTCACGATTAACCATTAAACAAAAATGAATGCCACGTGTTATTGCTTAAAATGTTCCGGTCGATATCGATGTTGACAAAGTAAATGAGAGATCACAACGTATCATTTCTACAAACACAAGTTTGGTCTAAAAATTTGAGTGCAACGGTCTTAGCTTTCAGCCAGTTTTTTCAGCCAATAATTCCTGACAATTCTACCATTGGGCAGACCGCACTTGCGGTACAAAGATGTTTGCAAAAGAGATATGAAAGCTCTTGACATTGACCCCGCAAGCTTGAAAGATTTTGCTCTTGACCGCTTACTTTGGAGGCATTATGTAAAGCGTCGTCTGCAAGCTGGGAAGGAGCAGATACAGCTCTTGGCTGGTGAACGCAGATCACGCCGCCGGCGTGCAACTGATGCAATACAACAGAGTTCTGACTATCGTTGCAAGCGCTGCGAAAGAGATTGTTTCTCCTGAATCGGACTGTTTAGTCATTCAAAAAGCTGCAAAACATGAGATTCATGCGATTACATCCATGGTCGACATAGACCGAAGAAGGCCAATAACAACAATTCCTGACAAGTTGTGAGCAACGACGAACAAAGTTAACTTGGCGGTTTTTGTCAATCAGACCAATTTTCATTTTCTAAAGATTTTATTCTACAGCTTGATGTGAAATCCTGAAACAAAACGTTCGCGAAATTCAACTATATTCTTTCCGTATCGAAATTTATATACAACTTGAATATGATGCGAAGCTACTTAAATGCAATTATCGCTGATGAAATTTAGGAGATCCTGTTATCAGTCCAGTAAAGTCTCTATTTATGCCTCGAACACAACACCTTAACGGAAGCTGAAATTGCTATTACTTTTATTTTTATTAATATTTTTATTGTATTTATTATTATTATACACATAAATCTACGTCTTTGGGCACGTGATTGAACAGCTTGGTCGTGCCAACCTTATCCAACAGTGGCATATAAGAGCAAATGTTGTTCACCATTTCTACACTGTCTAAAGCTATCCGGAACCTGATCGTACTCTCCCACTTGAAGACGGCAAGCAGCACGAAACCGTTCGTGGTGTTTGTGTGATGGGCATGCAAGCAAATGCGAATTTATTAGCTTAATTGTTACTATTATTCTTATAATATAAAATCGAATAATATTACAAGTATTATTAATATTACTGTAATATTCCAAGGGATCGATGGGATTTTAAATGTCCTTATTTACCTTGGCGACCACCATATAATAATGGCGCTAAAGCATTCCGAAAATTGAAGTTCAGTTCCAGTAACCAACTAAATACCACACTCATGCGTCACAACCACTATCGTAATGCCAGTTAAACTGCGAATCTTCACTCAATTTAAACCTCTTGTGAAACTTTAAAAATAATATAGAAATCTTTTGGAGGCTCACTGAACCTAATCTTACTGTTCCCACCTGATTACGGCAAACAGCCAGTAACCGTTAGTGGAGTGTAATTTCGGGGGATGTGAGCAACACATTACTTTGGTCATCCATCAGCGCCTTGAGTGCTTGACCACAAATCACTATGCGAATCTGTGTTTGAACATCGTGGTTCGTTGTACGAACCCTATGCAACAGTGGCATTCAATTATACGCTTGTTTACCACTTATCCGTTGTTTCAAGGCTTACTGAACCTAATATTACTGTTCCCACCTGATGACGGCAAACAGCCAGAAACCGGTAATAAAGTGTAATTTTTTACAAGAGACCATTTCTGAGAGAGTAACTGCGAAACTTATCAAAATCTAACCAATTATTTCGGGTTAAAGTAAACGTTTTAATATTCACAAAGTAAAATACACTAAGATTTGAAGAATGATACGCTGGAAAAAGTAGCACTCTGTTTGAGATTATACGAAATTGTGCCTGTAAAGTAATTTTTCAATGTTTAGAGCACACTGAGTAATTACGGAATATTTGAGAGAAAATGACGTTGACGATATTCGCGAGCTAATCACGACTCAAATAGAACAATTATGGTCTTACTTTTGAGAACGTAGCAGAAAACCAATGGAATTAATAAAGTTGATTAAGAAAAGTAATATTGTACAGTATAATGAGTGTTTATTATCTAACATTTAAAATTATATGACCAATTGTTAGCTGGGTAATATGTTGCGTAGTGTTGTTAGGTTAGAAATTTTGTATTGATTCGGTTAAAGCAAATTTTTGGTCTATTTTTGTTTCTGGCACAAAAGCTTCGTGAGAACAAGGGTTTTAGTATGCATAGCTATCGGGTTTAAATTGTATTTACCTGAGCAATCCTGAACTGCGTAAGATCTAAACTGGCAGTGTAGGCGATTATCATGTTAAAATAAATTGAAGTATTTTTCATTTTTTGGTTTTGTGTGTGCTGGTGTGATTGAAACCAGCTGATCGATTAACCTGACTGTGTAATATGTGTGCGAGCGATGAGCCACGCATGTTAACTTTTATCCGCTGCAGAACCAAAGGCCAAAAGTCGAAGATATACGCTTCATTCATTCTGTTTACAGCATTCATTGCAGCATTCATTAGTTTAAACTCCTAGACATATAAGGTTTGACCCACGCCGTAGCCTTCATACGTTATCAAGCTCACTGAAATTGCGCGAATGTTTTTCGATTCTATTTAGTGTCTGTTTATCTTGATACTGAGTTCTTTAATAGTATGCCAGATCTATACTTTTGAGCAACCCTCAATTTGATTTCATATATGCCACTTGTTGTGCAACATTTATGTTATCCATGTGTTGCGTTAATGAGGATCGGAGCTTTCGGTTTATTTGATACATTAATCGTATACCAGTGTTATTGAAAATTTTACTTATTACTTCGAATGCGTCATTGACATTAAGTATAGAAACTGTCTTTGGCCGAAATTATTTCGTTTATACTGCTGGTTAATTTGATTGGACCAAAAATATAAGTCTGCACTACACCAAATACAACAAAAAAGGAATGAACTTTCTAAAAGACCAAAATAGCAAATGTCCAAAGAGAGATTAGTGAAGTCCAAATATAGCGGAATAATCCACACAGGAAAATCCTAGAGATGGAATCCAAGGTGGCGAATGTGCTAAAATGTTGGAGGATCCGATAATCAAAATTCCCACACGGAGTGACGCATAAAATTTTCGCAACCACGGAAGAAGACACAGACCGAGAGTCTTAACCTGAACTACACACGCAAGACACAAACGGAAGCTGAATGCTTTCCATCTACGAAGCATCCGTCGTTTCTCCAACATACGGTGAATAGTAAACGTGACTAATGCGATAGTGCTTTCAAAAGCAGATCAGAACCTCACTACGGCACGCCGCCTGCGGTGCATTAGCCACGTCTACAGAATGGAAAATGGTCGTATTCCGAAAGATCTACTCTATGGCGAGTTGCAATCAGGAAGTCGACCATTAGGCAGGCCGTAAATGCGATACAAAGACGTTTACAAAATAGTTATGGAAGCTCTTGGCATTGACCCGCTATTTGGGATGAACTTGCGCATGATCGGTCACATTGAAAACATTCTGCGAAACGCCATATGCAAGCTAGGGAGGAGAAGCTATAGCTTTTGCCAGCTGAACGCAAATTACGCAGCCGGCGTGCAACTGACGCCCTACAACCGAGTTCTGCCTATCATTGCAAGCGCTGCGGAAGAGATTGTTCCTCCCGAATCGGACTGCTTCGTCATTCAAAAAGCTGTAGAACATGAAACTTCATGCGATTGTTTGTACATCCAACTGAAATTACATAGCACCATAATACATCTGGCGCAAGAGCTTTATCTTTCAGCATTAAATCCCCAAAACACTCCATCTACATATTCGTTTACTCTGGCAAATCACGTGAGGCCATTGCCTAACCGTCGTTGTGCTTGTATAATTGCCTATTAAACAATAAGTGGTCTATATTTCGAACAATCGCTGTATCGATGAGGATTTTTTGTACACTACAATGCGTACGATCTGCCAAGGTCATATCCGAGTTGAGTGAATCACTTTGCATGCATGATGTTCACATTTGTGAACCAGGTGTTTACGTCGAACTTTACTAACCTAAAGTGCCAGGATAATTAAGAGACAAACGAAATCCAAAGATTAATTGTACGAATGCGTGTTCTACCGACTGGAAGAAAAGTTAGCAAATCCACGTGTTTGAGATAAAATGCCATATCCGATGGGTCGCGTGGAAGCGGCCGCCTTATATATCATTGGAGGACCATAGAACCTCAGTGTCTAAGCATAAATCGGATATCCGGACAAGAAAGTGGAACGCTGGGCTGAGCATTTCAGCATGTTGCTAAATCGGCCGGCGCCATAGACGGCACTACCAACGGCTGTAGCGAGCGAGACATATAATGTTTCCTGCGATCACCCAACGCGCGACAAAATCATCCGAGCCATCGGCCGGCTAAGGAACAACAAGTCCCCTGGCGAAGACGGCGTCTTCCTGAGGTGTACAAGGCCTGCTCTTCCGTTTTGATTGAACCACTGCATGATTTGTATCGTAAGATATGGAAACTAGAGGAGCTTCCACGCGACTGGAATACTTCACTCTTGATCCCCATCTTGGAGAGAAGAAAAGCATCATTGTGCGACAACTACCGTGGCATCAGTCTTATCGACATCGCCGCGAAGGTTTTTGCTGTGATTTTCTTATGCCGCTTTACGGAAGAGAAGGATATACGTACACGAGTCAACTAAGGTGGTTTTTGTCGAGGTCGGGGCTGCGTCGACCAGCTGTTCACATTGCGTCGGATTCTGGAACATCGTTATCGCTATCAGCAGGCAACAGCCGCTTGTTTCATCGACTTCGAAGCAGCCTTCGACTCCGTCGACCGACATTCGCTATGGAGTGTGATGCTGGTGAAAGGTATGCCGGAGAAACTTGTGCGCATGATGCAAGCGTCCTTTTCATTCACGCAGAGCCGCGTACGCGCATATGGAGTGGTGTCCTCGACGTTCCCAATTATGACTGGTGTCCGGCAAGGGTGCCCTTTGTCCCCTGTACTATTCAACTTCGTGATCGATTGGACAATGATGAAGGCGCTTTCAGATTACGCCGGTGGTTTCGTTTCATTAGCACTGCCCTGTCGGTAGGTGATCGTAACTCGGAGCAGTTGTTCAGCTTTCTCGATGTAATCAGCTTTATCCATGACTATCGTCATCCGCCCATATTCTGAGGCTCAGTGTTTGGATGTTTTGTGTTCGCTGAGCTGGCACTGTAGAAGTAGGACATTTCGTCATCGAGCTAGATGACATCGTCAACTGAGCGTCCGGCGAAGTGTTCGTAGCCGTCTTGTTTTCTGAATTTTTGTACGCTGACCGTTCTGTTTCTTTCCTCGTTTTGAATTGATCTCAAGGTCACACGACTTAATTTGCGGTTCCTCATTTTCACATACATGTCATTCAATTAAACATGTTGATTCAATGACCGTGTTGTGAAGTGCCACGCTTCGAGCAATTTACGTGCTTGTTGCTTGTGTCTCCTTGCAATTAATGTGGTTCCATTCCAGTTGAAGTGGTGTCTTCCTTAGTCTAAAGGAATTTCTAGTAACGATTTGTAATCCTGCATCTTTACCTCTAAATGGTGTTCATGCATTCTGGTACCCAGTCTTCATCAAGTTTGTTCCACGTAATGCCCCTAACAATCCGCGCATGAGATTTTGTAACCGTTTTGCTTCAGGACCTCAAAAAATGATATTTCCTTCCTCCACAAGAGTTTCAGACGAGATGCAGTGCGTCTGCGCTCGGTTGAGCAGCGTTCGCAAGCAGCTCTATTTGCGTGCAATCGGATGCTTGCATTTCAAGTTTAGGATTTGGTTCGTATGTTTGTGCTTCCGATAGACACTTGTCTGCTGGGATCCTGTGTCGCTTCTAGTTACGAGAAAATCAAAGAACGGTAGTCACCTGTTGATTTCAGTTTCTTATGTGAACCATATTTCTGTGAAGACACAATTAAGTAGTCTATGAGCGTATTCGACTTGGGATTTCTTGATCACGAAGGTGTCGTTCACGAAGCGTGTAGAAAAGTCAAGATCAGAGCGACACATGTGTATTCACTACACGTCAACAAACATATGAATCATCATGGGAATTACAATACAGAGATAGACACACGGACAGCTACTGCATTCTGATTGGAAAATGAGTATTCATGCTGGCAGCCACTCCACATCCTTCCGTTTTTCAAATGAACTTACGTACTGTGTTGTTCCGCAAATTTATTTCGTTTGGAGTTTCTGGATCTCTTTCATGTTTGATCGGCTCATCGGCATCTTGGACGCGATAATTGAATTTATATCGTTCAAATTTATCGTTCACTTGACCAAGGCAATATACATCGAGCTTCGCGATGATTGTTTCCTAGTCATCTGCGTCTCCGTTCTCATCAAAGGTGAAACACTGTATGAAGTTTGTCGCCTGTTCACCAACCGCATTCGTCAGCGTCACAATTTGATACGCTTTATCGGTAATCGTCAGATTCGCTAACGTCCGAAAGTCGCTAAACTGTTCCTTCCACAGTTTCCATCTCTCGTTCACTTGACCGAGGCAATGTTCTTCGAGCTTCGCGAAGATTGTTTCCCAGTTATCTGCGTCTTCGTTCTCATCAAAGGTGAAACACTGTATGAACTTCGTCGCATGTCCACCGAGCGCATTCGTTAGCGTCACCATTCGATACGCTCTATTGGTAATCGTCAGATTCGCCAACGTCCAAAAGTAGCTAAACTGTTTCTTCAACAGTTTCCATCTCTCTGCTAATCCTTCATCAACATCCATTGTGGGTGTTGCCGCTGGCCGAACATTAAAGCCGCTAAAACAGGCGTTGGTAGTTCTATCCGACGTTTTGTCGTCGATCACCCTCGTCACCATGTGGAAAAGTCAAGATCAGAGCGACACATGCGTATTCACTACACGTCAACAAGCATATGAATCATTCATGGGAATTAGAATACAGAGATAGATACAATGACAGCTACTAAGTTCTGATTGGAAAACGGGTATTCATGCTGACAGCCACTCCACAAAGCGTACCCAAACTTTCTTTTCTATTTAACGAATGGCACTGCGTTCGAATCTCTGCATTAGTGCTTCCGCTATCAGTCCAGAGATAGGTGACCTTATTGGAGTTCCTTTGATCTGCTCATACAATTTTCCATTGAACTTGAATTGGATGTGGAGACAAAGATCGAAAAGAGGTCATAAATTCCTCAAGAGTGTTTCGATTTCCGCCATAAGTTGTTCCGTGTTTTGTTAGCAGCGGTGAAAATGTTTGCTCAGCGATGTTAAGGTCGATCAACGTAAACAGGGCGGTGACATCGAAGGAGACCATCAGCTCGTCGTCAATAAACTTTACGTTTTGCAGTTTTTGAGAAATTCTTCCGCCAAATGTACGGAATAGTCTGAGCACCTGACCGAATATACGAATGTTTTCCGTAGTTCTTTCAACAATCTATACGTGAGTTCTCCGGGCAGTGTAACAATTAAACCCAGCGATATACCTTCTTTGTGCAACTTTGGTATACCGTAGAATCGTGCAATTGAGGAATCTTCTGGTAACATTCGGAACTATTCAGCACTGGTGATCTGTGCCTTGAACTTCATTCTCTTGAGAGCAGCTTCATTTTTTTAGTCGTTCCGTTTCATCTGCACTGACCTGTCGGTAGGTGATCGTGTCCCGCAGCAGTTCTTCAGCTTTCTCGATGTGAACAGCTTTATCCGTGACTAACGTCATCCGACATTTTTCTCAGTGATTGGATGTTGTGTGTCCGCTAAGCTGGCATTGTAGAAATAGGACATTTCGTCATCGAGCTAGATGGCATCGTCACCTGAGCGTCTGGCGAAGTGTTCGTAGCCTTCATGTTTCTTGATTTTTTATAAGCCGGCCGTTCTGTTTCCTACCTTGTCATTGGTTGATCTCAAGGTCACTCGTCTTTATTTTTGGTTAATTATTTTCACATACATGTCATTCAAATAAACATGTTGATTCAATGACCGCGTAATGGAGTGCCATGCTTCGAAGAATACCCTATGTGGTGCGGCGTCCCCTTGCAATGAATTCAGAACCATTTCAGTTGAAGTGGTGTCCTTCTTCGTCAACGTTAATTGATAGTAACGATTTGTAATCGTGCTTTTTTACCGCTGATTGTTGCACACTCAGTCTGGTACTCAGTCATCTTCCCGTTTATATCACGTAATGCATTTCACTATTCACACATGGGATTTTGTAACCGTTTTGCTTCAGGACCATAAAAAGGTATATACTTCCTCTACTATCGTTTCAAACGCGTTGCGGTGCGTCTGCGATCAGTTGAACTGCGTTCGTAAACAGCTCCATCTGCGTGCAATCGAATGCTTGCATTTCACGTTCAGGATTTCGTCCGTATGTTTGTGCTCCCGATGTACACTTGTCTGGCGGGATCCTGTGTCGCTTCTAGTAACGAGGACATCCAAGAACGGCAGGCTCCTGTTGATTTCAGTTTCGTGAACTGTATTCCTGTGAAGGGTTCCCAAGGTTGTCACAGCCGGGGGTGGTGGTGGGGATAAGCTCCCGCTACCTACAAAATGCTCTCGTACGGCGTGCGTCTCAAATAGCCTGTGACAACCGAAGCACAACTCCTGGCCTGCTCGTGGCGGAACTGCTTCTACTGACAGGAGAAGGGGCGAAGGCGGGTGACTGGCGCCTCAAAACCAGTTCGCTTCGGGTAGATGAAGCTCGTCAGCCTGGGGGGGCAATTCATCTAGGGGATGGAAACTCTGACTCCAAACCTCCGCTTCCTGCGGATTACACAATCACAATACTGGGCCGAGGACGGTCTCAAGCCCGTCTACAAAAGGAGGAGGGTTAGACTCGAGGTCAGCAACCCCACTCTGTAAAAACCTTAAACCGCTACTGAAACCGAAGCAACATGTCACACCAAAGTAACATCTCCATGCTCGAATCGAGCAGAAACCTCATCTGAGGTAAAAATGAAGCAGGATGATGAAAGCCCACCGGAAGCCAGCCAGCAGATGAATCTTCTGTCGATGAAAGCAACAACAAAGATTGCCACATGGAACATCCGTACGATGTATGAGACCGGAAAGGCTGCACAGGTCGCGAAAGAAATGCAAAGGTATGGCATACAACTGCTGGGAATATGTGAAAGTCGATGGAATGGATCTGGTGTGTTGGTTTTGACATCTGGGGAACGGATTATTTACTCAGGTCATGAAGATGAGAACCATAGTCATCCATAAGGCGTCGCTGCAGGCGCTCTCATTGGATGGGAACCTGTTGACTAACTGATAATCACAGACAGATTCAACTCCAAGGGGAGAAATGTGACGGTAATTCAATGTTATGCGCCCACAAACAATGCTATCCTTGAGTCAAAATAAGAATTTTACGTGCGTCTGCAGTCTGTCCTAGACAAGACACCCAAGCGAGATATAAAGATTTTGATGGGCGACATGAACGCGAAATCGGGTCCAGACAACACAGGGAGAGAATCTGTGATGGGTATGCATGCCCTAGGTGAAATGAATGAGAACGGTGAACGTTTCGCAGAATTTTACGTGCTTAACGATCTGGTCATCGGAGGCAGCATTTTTCAACACCGAAACATCCACAAGGCCAGCTGGACATCACCTGATGGTGTTACTGCCAATCAAATCGATTACCTATCGATTTCACGAAAATGAAGACATAGTCTCCTTGATACACGCGTAATGCGAGGTGCGGATGTTGCTTCAGACCACTACCTTCTAATGGCCAAAATTAAAATCAAGTTGAGAGCTTTCTACGAAACCCGCAGTCGCCTAGTGTAAAGTAGCACACGCAGAAACTAAGGAAAGAGCGTACAAGAGAGATTTTCTCAATCTCACTGAAAAACAGATTCGAATCGCTCAACAACTTAACCCCTGAGCTCCCAATAAATGAACACTGGACCGCTCTGAAAGACTGTTGGCAAGACACTTGTAAGCACGTAATTGGCAGACGGGTAAAGAAAGACAAAGAGTGGATCCCGGGTGAGACTTGGACACTGATCAACTCGAGAAGGCAGCTGAAACAACAGATCTTCCGGTGTAAGGACACCAAGCAGAAAAACCAACTGATCAAACAATACGGCTTCCTAAATAAAGACGTGAAACGAAGTGCGAGAAGTGACAAGAGGCGGTTCTATGAAATGCTGGCAACAAAGGCGGAAAATGCAGCAAAAAAAAGAGACCTGAACACCGTCTACATCATTACCAGAATCTTATCAGGAAGAAAAATACCTTACGGCAAAATAATAAAGGATAATGAAGGTAAGCTTATCGGTCAGGAATCGGTGCAAAGAAAGCGATGGATGAAGCACTTCAAGGAACTCCTAAATCGACCGGCACCTACTTCAGTCACTGACATCCCACCTGCAGCAAATTTGCTAGACGTAAACACCAATCCCCCCGGTCGAAATGAAATCCTTTTTGCCTCAAAATCGCTGAAGAATGGCAAAGCACCAGTTCCAGATGGGATTCCACCAGAAGCTCTGAAGGCTGATTTGGACACCTCGGCTGATATGATACTTCCTCTGCTACAGAAAATCTGGTCAGAAAGACGGATCCCAAATGATTGGAAGAGAAGTCATTTGGTCAAACTTCCAAACGAAGTGGATCTGAGGCTATGCAAAAACTGGCGAGGTATTATGCTGATCTCAGTCCCTAGTAAAGTGCTTACACGCATCATCCTTCTGAGTTTACGCGACGCTATCGATCAAGTGCTACGGCCAGAGCAATCGGGATTCAGAAAACAAAAGTCTGGTATCGACTATATTGCAACCCTCCGCATAATAATTGAACAAAGCATTGAATGGCAATCGCCTCTTTGCCTCAACTTCATAGATTTTGAGAAAGCCATCGACAGTGTGAACGGCGAATTCATATAGAAGATTTTGCCACACTATGGGGTCCCACCGCTGTACATGGACATCATAAAGCAGCTGTATGAAGGTGCCTCCTGTCAGGTAATTCACAACGGAAGACTGACCGATCCATTTGCAGTTGACACCGGCGTCCGCCAGGGATGCCTGTTGTCCTCAATGATTGTTCTGTTGGTAATAGACTGGATAATGAAACAGACAGTAAAAGGTGAGAGAAATGGTTTCGTTTGGAAGGAATCCGAGCATTTGGAGGATCTGGAATACGCTGATGATGTCTGCTTGCTACCACGTGACCCCCAACGTCTTCAGCGAAAGACCGACAGACTAGCACACTTTGCTTCATATGTAGGACTACGCGTGAATACCAAAAAAACAGAAGTCCTCCGTGTGCTAACTGATGAGCACCCATCAATCACCATCAATGGTAAAGCAGTCAAAGACGTCACGCAATTCGTCTACCTCGGCAGCATTGTTTCAATAAGTGGTGGCACGGACGAATATATAGTCGCCAGAATCGGTATAGCAAGATACGCGTTCATAGCTTTGAAACCCATTTGGGAGTCGAAGGTTCTATCAAAACGCACGAAACTCCGTATATTCAGAAGCAACGTCAAATCCGTGCTACTCTATGGATCGGAAACCTGGCGAGTGACAGCAAAGTCTTCTGGCCGCTTGCAATCATTCCACAATAATTGCCTTCGTCGAATTATTGGGGTAAAATGGCCAGAAAAGATAAGGAATCAAGACCTGTGGCAGATTGCTGCTGAGGACCCGATCGCCCAGCAGATCAGTAGAAGAAAGTGGAGATGGGTTGGGCACACCTTGCGGAAACCTTATGATGACATCACGCGCCATGCTCTGGTATGGAACCCAATCGGGAAGAGACGGGTCGGTCGCCCAAGGCTATCTTGGAAGCGCTAGGGCAAAAAGGAAATCCGCAATAGTGGACTTAACTGGAACGACATCAAACTGACTGCTATGGCTAGACCAAACTGAAGACAAGTTGCCATGGCCCTATGTTCCGTCAGGAACTCAAGGGATTAAGTAAGTCAATTTATGTGATGACACAATTGATTAGTCTATGAGCGTATTCGACTTGCGATTTCTTGATCATGACAAACGTGTCGTCCACGAAGCATACCCAAAGTTTCGGTTTTATTAGAGGAATGGCCCAGCATTGAAATCTCTGCATTACTGCTTCCGCTATCAGTCCAGAGATAGGTTGCCCCATTGGAGTTCCTTTGCTCTGCTCATACAATTTTCTATTGAACTTGATATGTCGTGGAGAGAAAGATCCAGGAGCGTCATTAATTCCTCATAAGAGAGTCTATTTCGCCATACGTTGTACCGTGTTTCGTTAGCAGTGATAAAATTGTTCGCTCGGCGATTATAAGGTCGATCGACGTAAATAAGGCGGTGACATCAAAGTAGACCATCAGCTCGTCATCAGTAATTTTGACGTTTCGTACTTTTTTAAGAAATTCTTCTGCCGATCGTACGGAATGGTCCGAGCCTGTGACAAGATATAGAAGTTTTGAAAATAATGTTTCCAATGAATCGATGAGAGTAAGTTTTTGGTAACGTTTCGCTTCTGGACAAAGAAGCTTCGTCAGACCAAGGGTGTCGGTGCGAACAGTGTTCAGGTTTAAATGGCATTCTCTTGACCAATCCTGAGTTATCTAAGCTAGACAGGGTAGATCAAGATAAATGATCACACCTCCTAAATGCTGTGTTCATCCCTAATTGTTTATTAATTGCACAGGTCACCGCTGCTGGAACACTGCTAACGTAATCATGTTCGTATTAGGTGTGATGTTCGTTAATCCTTATCCGCTGCAAAACCGAACGCCAGATTGTTGAGATATCCGCACCATCCACCTTGTTAACCGCACTCGCACCAGCCTTTGTTATTTCAACAGCCTCCTCGTGAGGTCTTTCTCTATAAGATTGCAAACCCCAGTAATGTGTTGCCCACATCCCCCGAAATTTCACTCCCCTACGGTTTTTGGCTGTTTGCCGTCATCAGGAGACAGTAATTTCAGGTTCAGTGAGCCTTGAAACAGTGAAAAAATCTTGTTTACCATTTATCCACTGTTTCAAGGCTCACTAAACCTGATCTTACTGTCTCCACCTTATGAAGGCAAACAGCCAGAAACCGGTAGTGGAGTGTAATTTCGATGGATGTGAACAACACATCACTTTGGCTATCCACAAGCGCCTTGAGTGCTTAACCAAGAATCACTTTGTGATTCAGTGTTTGAACATCGTGGTTCTTTGTACGAACCCTATGCAACAGTGGTATTCAAGTATAATCTTGTTTTCCGAACCCCGTCTTATCACTTCCACGTTATCAAGATCTACGCTGTGTCCAGTGTCTACCACGTGTTCAGCCAGGGTAGAACCCCGAATCAGTGATTGATATTCACTGGGATTGCGGGGTCGCTTTCTCACTCGTTTCCTGTGTTCGTTTACCCTAGTGCAGAGTTCTCTAGACGTTTGCTCATTGTAAACACCCGTGCAACCCTTGCAGTTGCTTTTGCAGATGCAGTTCGTCACACAACCTCAAGGATTCATATCTTTGAAATGCATTATTACAGAGCGGAGTGTTCTACTTGCCTTATATGATACTGTAATACCTGCGCTATTCAAGATTTGACTTATTCCTTCGAAGGCGCGTTTGGCATACGGTAGAGATACCGTAGCTCGCCAAACTTTTTCCGTCTTCGATTGCCGATGTTTAACTCGGTTCAATTGGCGCCTAATTAAGCTCTTGGGGTAACCATGATTTGCAAGTCGCTGCTTGACTTCTTTGTGAGCTCGTCTCTTATTTGCATCATCGCTGTGGAATAGCGATTTTGCTATGGACTGAAATACCCTTTTAGAGTGCGCAGATGTTAATCGCCAAATGGCATCCGTGTCAATAGGCTTACGATATACCGTTGTTCTTATCTTGCCGTTGTCTTTTTGCGGAGACAGTCCAAGAACGGAAGTGACCTGGAATTTGGATACAAACTATTGAGATAACATTGAAATGCTCCCAGTCTGTTTCGCTCTATGATGACCAATATATCGTTGACATAGAGCCACCATATATTTGGTTTTAACGCTTCGTTTCTCAAAGCTATCTCTTCGAAGTGCTCCATGTACTTATTTGCTAGCACTGGAGACATAGATGAGCCCATCGCTAAACCATCGTTTGCTTGTATAGCTGTCCATTAAATAAGAAGTGTTTCATATTTAGACAAATTGCTACACCATTGATGATTTGTTGTACACTCAAGTTGGTACGATCCCTCAAGGTTTTATCGGAGTTGAATGATTTCCTCACTAATTCTAAAGCGCTTGTAGTGTCAACATTCGTGAACAAGGAGCTTACGTCAAAACTCATCCTCCCCAATTGTTACGGTACTAAAGCGACGAACAAAATCAAAACGAGTTCCTGATAAATGAATTGATGTTACCAACCAATGGTTTCAAAAGCTGAGCAAGGTGCTTAGCCAATTCGTGTGTTGGCGATCCAATGCCGTCTCTAATGGGACCCATTTAATAGACAGCCATAAAAGCAAAACGATGGTTTAGCGATAGTCTCATCCATTTCTCCAGTGCTAGTGAATATGTACATAGAGCACTTCGAAGAGATAGCTTTGAGAAACGAAGCGTTAGAACCAAATATATGGTGGCTCTATGTCAACAATATATTGGTCATCATAAAGCGAAACAGACAAGAAGCATTTCAAAGTTATCTCAATAGTTTGAATCCAAAAATCCAGGTCACAAAAGAAACCGAGTCTACGAAAGGGACACTTCCGTTCTTGGACTGTCTCCGCAAAAAGACAACGGCAAGATAAGAACAACGGTTTATCGTAAGCCAATCGACACAGATGCCATTTTGCGATTCACATCTGCGCACCTTAAAAGGGTATTTCAGTTCATAGCAAAATCGCTATTCTACAAGGTTGACCCCTCTGCAGCGATGATGCAGATAAAAGACGAGCTCGTGAAGAAGTCAGGCACCGACTTGCAAATCATGGTTACCCAAAGAGCGTAATTAAGCGCCAATTGAACCGAGTTATATATTCGCAACCGAAGACGGAAAAGGTTTGGCGAGCTACGGTATCTCTACCGTATGTCAAAAGCGCCTCCGAAGGAATAAGCCACATCGTGAATAGCGCAGGTATTAGAGTATCATATAAGTCAGGTAGAACTCTCCGCTCTCTAATATTGCATCTCAAAGATGAGAATCCTTTAGGTTGTGTGACGAACTGCATCTGCAAAAGCAACTGCGAGAGTTGCACGGGTGTTTACATTGAGTAAACGTATAGAGAACTCTGCACTAGGGTAAACGAACACAGGAAACGAGTGGGAAAGCGTCCCCGCAATCTCAGTGAATATCAATCACTGATTCGGGGTTCTGCCCTAGCTGAACACGCGGTAGACACTGGTCACAGCGTGAATCTTGATAACGTGAAAGTGATAAAACGGGGTGTGAAATCTTATAGGGAAAGACTTCACGCCGAGGCTGTTGAAATAACAAAGGCTGGGGCGAATGCGGTGAACAAGTTGGATGGGGCGGATATTAACAATCTAGCGTTCGGTTTAGCAGCGGATTAGGATTAACGAACATCACACATAATACGCACATGATCACGTAAGCAGTGTGTCGGCATACGCTGACCTTTGCACTTAATAAACAATTAGGGATGAACAGAGCAATTAGGAGGTGTGACCAATTATCTTGATCTCCCCCCTGTCTAGCTTAGTGAACTCAGGATTGGTCAAGAGAATGCCATTTATACCGGAACACTGTTCGTACCGACATCCTTGGACTGACGAAGCTTCTGTGTTCAGAAGCGAACCGTTAACAAAATCTTACTATAACCGATTCATTGCAAACTTTATTTTCATGATTATGGACTCTTACGAGCCTAGAGTTCGCAAACTGGCCAGCAAGTTGGTACGAACAGCCGAGACGGAAGCGAAATGGTATAATCATCGCATCTACAACTTGAAATACCAGCAGAATAGAATCATACCAAGGGACTTGATGGTCAAACCTCCAGATAATTCTCGCAATTCTCGGAAGGCTGCCGAAAACGCATCCAAAGTGTTCTTGAAACAAAGGATCTTCAAAACCAATGAAAACCTGACAAACGCGCGATCGATATCCTCCAGTTTGAAGTCCGAATTGCGAAATGTGTTATCCGAAGTGGATTTCTGCAAAATTTGTGGAAAACACGCCGAGGTTTTGGCCGCACAGACCGAGCACATAAAAGAAAGACAAGCACGTAAGTTCAGCACTGTATTACCTTCAAAAGATAAATGTAACTCTGCTAGTTCTTTTGATGACAGTGCTCGCAATATTCTAAAGTATTTAATTTATCAGATAGGCCGCTATCGCAATCCAAACAAAGATTTTCGGAAAAGAGCCCAAACTTCTCGTTAAGTACAAAATTGTTAAAAGCTGAGGATGTTTTTCCTTTCGTGGAATCCGCCCTCAACCAGCTACCTGAAAATCAGGCAGATGCACTGCGAAACGTTATATCTAGTATTATCAAAGAACAACAACCAGGAAGGATAAACCTTACGCGAGATGAACAACAAGCACTTCTTAAATTGCGAAAAGAAGAGGGAATAGTGATCACTAAGGCAGATAAATGCAAGGTAACTGTGATTCTTTCTAAAAGTGATTATAGAGATAAGGCAGAGTTACACCTTGCTGAAGGTCCGTATCAGGTTATTGACAACCTTAGAGCTACGACCATTATGAATAACCGTAAGGGGGTTGTTTCAAGATAGCTGCGAGGAATTAAGGAAAACCTTGGTCAAAGATTATGCTCAGACACCCAGGTTCCATGGACTTTCGAAGATACATAAGGTAGGCATCCCCTTAAGGCCCATTGTAGACGGCATTGGATCCCCAACACACGAATTGGCTAAGCACCTTGCTCAGCTTTTGAAACCATTGGTTGGTAACACGAATTCTTTTATTGAGAACTCGTTTGATTTTGTTCGTCGCTTAAGTACCGTAACAATTGGGGAGGATGAGATGATGGTTAGTTTTACGAATGTTGACACTGCAAGCGCTTTAGAATTAGTGAGGAAATCACTCAACTACGATATGACCTCGGAGGATCGTACCAACTTGAGTGTACAACAAATAATCAACGGTGTAGCAATTTGTCTAAATATGAACCACTTCTTATTTAATGGACAGCTATACAAGCAAAACGATGGTTTAGCGATGGGCTCACCCATTTCTCCAGTGCTAGCGAATATGTACATGGAGCACTTCGAAGAGATAGCTTTGAGAAACGAAGCGTTAAAACCAAAGATATGGTGGCGCTATGTCGACGATACTTCGATACAGAAAGCGGTTATAGTTATCTCAATAGTTTGAATCCAAAAATCCAGGTCACAAAAGAAACCGAGTCTACAGAAGGGACACTTCCGTTCTTGGACTGTCTCGCGCAAAAAGACAACAGCAAGATAAGAACAAGGGTATATCGTAAACCGAACGACACGGATGTCATTTTGAGATTCACATCTGCGCAACCTAAAAGCTATTTCAGTTTATTGCAAAATCGCTATTCTACAAGGTTGAGTGCCTCTGCAGCGATGATGCATATAAGAGACGAGCTCACAAAGAAGTCAGTCGCCGACTTGCAAATCACGGTTACCCAAAGAGCTTAATTAAGCGCCAATTGAACCGAGTTAAACATCCGCAACCGAAGACGGAAAAGGTTTGGCGAGCTACGGTATCTCTAACGTATGTTAAAACGCCTCCGAAGGAATAAGTCGAATCTCGAATAGCGCAGGTATTAGAGTAACATATAAGGCAGGTAGAACTCTCCGCTCCGTATTAATGCATCTCAAAGATAAGACTACTTTAGGTTGTGCAACGAACTGCATCTACCAAATCAATTGCTCGGGTGTTAACATTGGGCAAACGTCTAGAAAACTCTGCACTAGGGTAAACGAACACAGGACACGAGTGGGAAAGCAACCCCGCAATCCCAGTGAATATCAATCACTGATTCCGGATTCGGTCCTAGCTGAACACGTGCTAGACACTGGACACAGCATTGATCTCGATAACTAGAAAGTGATAAAACGGGGTGTGAAATCTTATAGGGGAAGACTTCACGCCGAGGCTGTTGAAATAACAAAGGCTGGGGCGAATGCGGTGAACAAGGTGGATGAGGCGGATATCTAAACAATCTGGCGTTCGGTTTAGCAGCGGATTAGGATTAACGAACATCACACATAATACGCACATGATTACGTAAGCAGTGTGTCGGCATACGCTGACCTTTGCACTTAATAAACAATTAGGGATGAACAGAGCAATTAGGAGGTGTGACCAATTATCTTGATCTTCCCCCTGTCTAGCTTAGTGAACTCAGGATTGGTCAAGAGAATGCCATTTATACCGGAACACTGTTCGTACCGACATCCTCGGACCGACGAAGCTTTTGTGTTCAGAAGCGAAACGTTATCAAAAACTTACTATAGCCGATTCATTGCAAACTTTATTTTCATGTACTAATCACAGTTCTCATTGTCAGGATTCAATTCTTGGTCAAGCACTCGACGCGCTTATGGATGACCAAAGTAATGTGTTGCTCACATCCCCATCCCTTAAACACCACTACCGGTTTCAGGCTGTTTGCCATCGTCAGGTGGAAACAGTAAGATCAGGTTCAGTGAGCCTTGAAACAGTGGATCAAAAGTAAACAAGGTTATACTTGTATGCCAACTGTTATATAGGGTTCGTATAACGAACCACGATGTTCAGACACAGAATCACAAAGTGATTCTTGGTCAAGCACTTGAGGCGCCTATGGATGACCAAAGTAATGTGTTGCTCACATCCCCATCCCTTACACACCACTACCAGTTTCAGGCTGTTTGCCATCGTCAGGTGGAGACAGTAGGATCAGGTTCAGTGAGCCTTGAAGCAGTGGATTAAAGGTAAACAAGGTTATACTTGTATGCCAACTGTTATATAGGGTTCGTACAACGAACCACAATGTTCAGACACAGAATCACAAAGTGATTCTTGGTCAAGAGCTCGAGGCGCTTATGGATGACCAAAGTAATGTGTTGCTCACATCCCCATCACTTACACACCACTACCGGTTTCAGGCTGTTTGTGATTCTGTGTCTGAACATCGTGGTTCGTTGTACGAACCCTATATAACAATCTGGCGTTCGGTTTTGCAGCGGATTAGGATTAACGAACATCACACATAATACGCACATGATTACGTGAGCAGTGTGTCGGCATACGCTGACCTTTGCACTTAATAAACAATTAGGGATGAACAGAGCAATTAGCAGGTGTGATCAATTATCTTGATCTCCCCCTGTCTAGCTTAGTGAACTCAGGATTGGTCAAGAGAATGCTATTTATACAGGAACACTGTTCGTACCGACATCCTTGGACTGACGAAGCTTCTGTGTTCAGAAGCGAAACGTTACCAAAAACTCACTATAACCGATTCATATAAAAGACGAACTCACAAAGAAGTCAGTCGCCGACTTGCAAATCACGGTTACCCCAAGAGCTTAACTAAGCGCCAATTGAACCGAGTTAAACATCCGCAACCGAAGACGGAAAAGATTTGGCCAGCTACGGTATCTCTAACGTATGTGAAAACGCCTTCGAAGGAATAAGTCGAATCTCGAATAGCGCAGGTATTAGAGTAACATATAAGGCAGGTAGAACTCTCCGCTCCGTATTAATGCATCTCAAAGATAAGACTCCTTTAGGTTGTGCGATAAACTGCATCTACAAAATCAACTGCAAGGGTTGCGCGGGTGTTTACATTGTGCAAACGTCTAGAGAACAATTAGGGATGAACAGAGCAATTAGGAGGTGTGACCAATTATCTTGATCTCCCCCCTGTCTAGCTTAGTGAACTCAGGATTGGTCA